>CM053337.1:13264767-13447267 GCA_028583605.1 Dastarcus helophoroides | reverse complement strand
TTCAATATTTGTTTTCGAAATTTGTCAAAATTTTGTTTGTGTTTTTGTTTCAAAAATCGTCGTCATTCTCAAAATTCTACTTTTGGTCTTTTGTTTCAAAATTGCCCTTTTTACGAAATTGCTATTTTTCTAAATATTCGTTTTTTACGAGAATTCCGATTTTTTTAAATTTGATTTTCTTTAAGTTTGATTTTTTTAATTTAATTTTCCAGAAAATTTCGACTCTCATCTCAAAATGCGATAGTTTATATTATTGAAAATGTCGAATTTTTTCTCGAAATCGGCTTTTCCACTTTTATTATTGTTGTTCTGCTCTTAAATGTTGAAATTAAATTAAAAAGTTCTACTTGAAAATCTAAATGTCGACTTTATTCAGAAATATGTGTAACAAAATGTAAATTGTAGCATTTAGTACGTAAGAAAAGTTTCTAGAAAGATCTGATAAGGGGAAAGCGGCCACGATAACGAAACAAACGACAGATAAGCGTTTCAGAAATTTCGGCAAACGATAAACCTTATCTGCGGGATTTTTCTAGAACCTGGGAGCCAATACTATATAAAGCGATCGCCTTTCCCTCGAATCAGTTAGTTAGAGTTAGTCAGTGAGTTAATGTAGTTAGTGAGTTAGTAGTTAGAAGTTAATTGTGTTAGTTGCAGTTGTAGTGTCCGAGTTTGGTTTGGGTTATAGTGGTATAATTCACACGTGGTAATCAATTCGAACCGATAGCCCGCAACAATATGTTGGCGGCAAAAAAATTGTTTTTTTTTATTCTAAAATTTCATGTGATGGTTTGTTTCGGTATTAGAACCAATAACTTTGAATTTTAAATTTGATTACTAACAGATGCCGAATGAATCAAAACCTATTTATAATTTCTTCTTCTTTCGATCCACAATGACTATAATTTTTATGATTCGCATGTCTGCGCCCCTTCTTCGTCTAGACGTTTACGTTATTCGCAAAATTCTCTCGATATAAGTCGTCGGTCGATGTTCGATTTCGGTGAGAAAATAATTCATTTACATGGGCCCTTTGTGCCGAAGAATCCCACGAATCTCATAATAACAACTCATCATCTCTAATAGAACATTTACGTGTGGTTTATAATTTTCGAAGACCTCTTTTTTAACAGAACTCCCATCGAATTCGGGAAAATCTCTTCAAGAGAGCGCGCACACACACAGATACAACTCATATCTTGACTAATAATAACACGTTAGCGGTTTTTATAAAGGTTAACAAAACGTATAGTTAGCGATTTTGATGCCCATCTAGGCCGAGGAGGTTTGTCAGAGTTGGACCCAAAGCTTAGGACTAATGTTGGAGGCGTGGGCGATCGGGATGTTACTTTGTTATACATTTAGTTACCCTCGATAGGGTAAATAACAATTTTTTTATTACGCCTGAGTGATTAATTTCGTCGAATTTGGCCCTTGAACGGGGATTTTGTTTTCGACGATTTACTCTGAAAGCTTAACTAAATGTCCCAATGTAAAACCGTTAAGACTGAATCAGTTATTAGATTCGAAGTTTTGGAATCAATTTCGGTGGAACGGACTGGTCCTTGGTTATCTTCACAAAATGAAATACAAATCTTGTCCCCTGAAACCAAGAAAGATTAAAAAACACAATGCTCTAACGCGACAGCCAAGCTATTATCTTCAGTATCTCTCTGAAGATGACAGCTTGGCTGTCGAAACGCGCTAGAGCAACCTTTGTTGTGTTTTTTTTATCTTTCTTGGTTTCAGGAATCAGTTCCATTAATTTGGTAACTGAAACAAAGTCTCATTAGTCACAACGTCAACAATTAGGGTAGATGCTTTTATTGTTATACGAGCAAGCAATCCCTACACCACAGCGCCATCTATCACTGGATGCAGAACTGTGAACAAGCTCAGAATGAAAATAGAATACGACTTAGACTGCCCTCTAAAAGATGAGACGCGAGCGAGATAACTGAACTAGCATCAGTAGAACCGCAGACGCTTCGCACAGCAGTCAATCTGGAAAAGTTCAGAAAACGTTGATATTTTAATGTACAGCTTGATAGGATGTAGCATTTGTTACATTCAGAGTTTGGAAGCTAAAGACCGAGACAGTGTCAAATTTGATAATTCAGTGTCCCAAGAAATTCTAATTTATTTGGTCGTCATTCGATGCAAACCAGCTTAGTTATTTCTATGAAATATTCATCCAGTCATTGAATATAACGCTTCATTTTAATATTGATTCATCGCTAATAACCACGGGTAATATGTCGCGTCCCTAGAGAGAATCAAGAGATCATCTCATGGTTAATTAAGCAATACTGTGCCTGATGGAAGGGTGCCTTGCACTTCTATGTAAATACTCACCAGAGACAATTTCAAGCTCTTTTAACCACCGCCCCACAATTACGCAGCAATTTAGATATGTATCGGAGGATGAACAAGGGGTCGACGTCACGTCACGTCACGTCATGCACTATCCAACAAAACAAAGATTTAAACTTGCAACTTGAATTTTAAACGAGTATATCAAACAGCAAAGCCTTCGACGCATATATGCAATGATGCGAAATTTCTCTCGAATTTGTCTCGTTCGATTCATTGATTATTTCCATAGATAATATCAAGTAAAGAATTTGAACAAAACATCATTCTGAAATCTGCACGAACTCTTTAAAGTTGTAACATGTAACACGTAAAACTCGTCAGTAGAAACATGACAACGTAAGCTAACAAATTAATTGTCCTCAAATGTATCATTCCAAAATTATTTCATCAAATCATCAGTAATAGTCTCATCAGGACCAATTGGGTTTCGAAATCGAACCCAACGCAGATCTGTAATTTCCCAATTAATTTTATAACCAAATTGTACCGAATAACAGTAATTATCTCGAGGGTTTTACGAAATTTATGCTTCGAACGATCCAAATTGATAAAACTTCCACCGTTAGAAGCATTTTAACCATTTCGATTGTGATTGTTAAGCATTCTCATTAAATACTTACAGATACCAAGCTTCAAAACAATGATAACTATAGTGCTCCTTAAAAGGTGATACTGCCCCCGAGGGTCCGAAACACCTGCGCTGAATTCTTAAATATATCACAGAAATCTACACACATAAGCGAGCATTTTCTTGAATAATTTCTATTTCTTCAAATGCATCTGAATGTTGATAAAGTTATATCTGATTGGGGCCTAATTGATCATATTTAGATCGTAGTTAGACAAATGAGAAATGCGAGTTTTCCTTAGGCAAATAACTGAATAATTGGAACTCGTATCACATCTTAATCGGGGGAATTACCTTCTCTTTTGGCACTTATACGACGTTCGGATCTTACGCTCGCATCTTTAGAGAATTTTGAAGCTTTCTCTTCGCCTTCGAAGATTACTCTTACTGATTGTGAGGTTAGACCACCAAAAAAACTTTCGCCAGCAAATTTTTGTGCGGCACTTTATATTAATAATCATGGTATTTCTAAAAATTGAAATACAGAACTTTTCCCCTGAAACCAAGAAGAGAAGAGGAAGAGAATAGCGAATGAGAAGAAGAGAAGAGAAGTAAGAGAAGAGAAGAGAAGAGAAGAGAGAGAGATAGAGAAGAGAAGAGAAGAGAAAAGAAAGAAGAGAAGAGAAAGAGAAGAGAAGAGAAGAAAGAGAGGAAAGAGAAAGAAGAGAAGAGAAGAGAAGAGAAAGAAGAGAAAGAAGAGAAGAGAAGAGAAAGAAGAGAAGAGAAGAGAAGAGAAGAGAAGAGAAGAGAAGAGAAGAAGAAGAGAAGAGAAGAGAGAGAAGAGAGAGAGAGAAGAGAAGAGAAGAGAAGAGAAAGAGAAGAGAGAGAAGAGAAGAGAAGAGAAGAGAAGAGAAGAGAAGAGAAGAGAAGAGAAGAGAAGAGAAGAGAAGAGAAGAGAAGAGAAGAGAAGAGAAGAGAAGAGAAGAGAAGAGAGAGAAGAGAAGAGAAGAGAAGAGAAGAGAAGAGAAGAGAAGAGAAGAGAAGAGAAGAGAAGATGAAGAGAAGAGAAGAGAAAGAGAGAAGGGAAGAAGAGAAGGAGAAGGGAAGAGAAGAAGAGAAGAAGGAGAAGAGAAGGGAAGAGAAGAGAGAAGAGAAGAGAAGGAAGAAAAGGAAGAAAGAGGAGAAAAAGATGAAGGAAGGAAGAAGAGGAAGGAAGGAAGAAGGAAGAGAGAAGAGAAGAGAAGAGAAGAGAGGAAGAGACGGAAGAGAGAAGAGACGAAGAAGAAAGAGAAGAGAGGAAGAGAGGAAGAGAGAGAAGAGAGAGAAGAGAGAGAAGAGATAGAGAAGAGAGAGAAAGAGGAAGAGAGAGAAGAGAGAGAAGAGAAGAGAAGAGAAGGAGAAGAGAAGAGAAGAGAAGAGAAAGAAGAGAAGAGAAGAGAAAAAAGAGAAGAGATAGAAAAGAGAAGGAGAAAGAAAGAAAAGAAGAGAGAAGAGAAGAGAAGGAGAAGAGAAGAGAAGGAAGAGAAGAGAAGAGAAGAGAAGAGAAGAGAAGAGAAGAGAAGAGAAGAGAAGAGAAGAGAAGAGAAGAGAAGAGAAGAGACGAGAAGAGAAGAGAAGAGACGAGAAGAGAAGAGAAGAGACGAGAAGAGGAGAAGAGACGAGAAGAGACGAGAAGAGACGAGAAGAGAAGAGAAGAGAAGAGAAGAGAAGAGAAGAGAAGAGAAGAGAAGAGAAGAGAAGAGAAGAGAAGAGAAAGAAGAGAAGAGAAGAGAAGAGAAGAGAGAGAAAGAGAAAGAGAAGAGAAGAGAAGAGAAGAAGAGAGAGAAGAAGAGAAGAGAAGAGAAGAGAAGAGAAGAGAAGAGAGAAGAGAGAGAAGAGAAGAGAGAGAAGAGAACAAGCAAGAGAAGAAAGAGAAGAGAAGAGAAGAGAAGAGAAAAAGGAAGGGAGAAGAGAAGAGAAGAGAAGAGAAGAGAAGAGAAGCAAGAGAAGAGAAGAGAAGAAAAAGAGAAAGAAAGAAATAAGAGAAAAATAGAGGAAGAGAAAGAAGAGAAGAGAAGAGAAGAGAAGAGAAGAGAAGAGAAGAGAAGAGAAGAGAAGAGAAAGAGAAGAGAAGAGAAGAAGAGAAGAGAAGAGAAGAGATGAAAAAAGAAGAGAATTTAGAATTTTTACTGAATTTTGACTATTTTTTTTGAAATTTCGGACTTTTTTCGAAATTTCGCACTTTTTTTCCCAACAAAAAGAGAAATTTTCAAAAATAAAAACGAATTTTGAATAAAATTTGAAATATCTATATTTCGAATTTTGTTCAAAATTCGTTTTTAATTATGGAAATGTCGATTTTTTTTTCGAAATTTTCAAAATTTCAATAAAAGTTGTCTACAAAATTTGGAATTTTCAATAATTTTGAAATTTAGATCTATTTTTCGAATTTATTCGAAATTTCGACATAATTCGATTTCCTGGGAAATTTGAATGTTTCGACTGGTTTCTTGAAATTGCAATCTTTTTTGATTTTTTCTCGAAATTGTGACGATTTTTCAAAATTCGTTTTCGTTTTTGGAATCTACGATTTTTTCCTCGAAATTTTTTGAAATTGTAACAAAATTTGTCTCCTGGAAAATTTTGAAATTCTACTTAATTTCGACTTTTTTCTTGAAATTTCGACTTTTTCTAAAATATCAAATTTTTTAAAATTCGTTTTTGTTTTTAGAAATTTCGGTTTTTTTGCTCGAAATTTTTCGAAATTACCGCAAAATTCATCTCTGATTTCTAGCTAATTCAACATTTATATTAAATTTTGAGTGATTTCTCGAAATTTCGCTCTTTTGCTAGAAATTTCACTCTTTTTTTTTTAGAAATTTTGCTTTTTTCTCGCAATTTCGTTTTTTTTATATAGAAATTTTCGATCTCTTGCTCGATATTTCGATTTTTTTTGCAATTTATTTTTGTTTTTAAAAATTTCGATTTTTTACTCAAACTTTTTTTGAAATTTCAACAAAATTTGTCTCTGAAAAATCTCGAATTTTAAAATTTAAAGTTTCGATATTTTTCTCGAACTGTCGATCTTTTTCGGGAATTTTTTCGACATTTCGGCACAATTTGCCTGAGAAATTTAGAATTTTTACTAAATTGCTACTTTTTTTTTTGTAATTTCGATCTCTTTCGATTTTTTTTGGAAATACTGAATTTGTTTTCAATTTTTGTTTTTGTTTTTGAAAACTTCGATTTTTCTCATCAAATTTCGAATTTGTTTTCAAAATTCATTTTTGTTTCTGGAAACTTCGATTTTTTCTTCGAAATTTTTCAAAATTGTAACAAAATTTGTCTATCATTGAGAAATTTTGAAATTCTTCCAAATTTTGTATTTTTTCTTAAAATTTCCACTTTTTCTAAAATTTCAATTAATTTAAATTTAATTTTGTTTTTAGAAATTGCGAATTTTTTCGCTCGACATTTTTCGAAACCACGACAAAATTGGATTATCTCTGGGAAATAAGCTTTAACTATTTTCTCGAAATTTCGCTCTTTTTCACGAAATTTCGCTCTTTTTCACGAAATTTCGCTCTTTTTCACGAAATTTCGCTCTTTTTCACGAAATTTCGCTCTTTTTTTACTTTTTAGGAAATTCCACTCTTTTTCACGAAATTTTTTTTTCCTCTCGAAATTTCGATCACTTTCTAGATATTTTGAATTTTCTCTTTGAAATCCGTTTTTGTTTTTGAAAATTTCGATTTTTTTCTCAAATTCTTTGCAAATTTCAACAAAATTTGTCTGTGAGAAATTCCCAATTTTTAAATTTCGAAATTTCGCTCTTTTTCACGAAATTTCGCTCTTTTTTCTCGAAATTCGATCTTTTTCAGGAAATTTTTCGTAATTTCGACATAACTGGACTCTCTGAGATATTTTAAATTTACTAAATTTCGACATTTTTCTTGCAATTTTGTTCTTCTTTTCGATTTTTTTTTCGAAATACTGAATTTATTTTCAAAATTCGTTTTTGGTTTTGGAAACTTCGATTTTTTCCAACATTCTGAATTTGTTTTCGAAATTCGTTTTTGTTTTTGGAAACTTCGATTTTTTCCTCGAAATTGTAAGAAAATTTGTCTTCCACCGAGAAATTTTGAAATTCTACCAAGTTTCGTCTTTTTTCTTGAAATTTATACTTTTTTTCAAATTTAATTTTTCCTTAAATGCACCCCTTCACACTAGTCATCGTATGTGTAAGAAAAATCGATTATATCAAACTGTGACCACAGTTATGGATCAAATACTTTCAAAATTTGCAAAAAGCTGTTCTTTTAGGTGTTATATTTATTTTTTGTTTCAAAAATAATGTTAACCTAATTTTAGGGGGGGAAGAGGGGAGTGTCGTGTCCAGGAAACAATTAACCATTATCTAGCTCACGACGGTATGAAATAATTCGTCAGAGTGAATCTTTATTTTTTCTTATTATTTGTTTGTCTTCCTGACTACACACTTTTTTGTTTTTCATTTGACTACTACATCATTAGAAACGCCATGCCCCTAACAGGGAGGGATATTCGCCCAAAAATTTGGAATTTAAATCATCTAATTAATCATAAAACAACTGTTTGCAAGAAAATCGCGGTCAACGTCGGTATTGATGGTGTGCGGCTCCATTGGGTGCGTTTGTCTTCATGAAAAGCCATATCAAAAGTTTGACGCTTTCATCGAAAGTTTTTCCTGATTTTTGCTACAAACGTTTAAACGTCCGAAAGTCTCGTTAATGCTGCAGTGACACCTCACCAATTTCAAAATTCTTTACGCAACCCATCGCATACCACAGCAGAGAGTTAATGAAAGAGTGTAACGAGCGTGAGTTTGTCAGTATAATAAAGTGCACATTGGCAGGCCGTTTGTCTGACCACGTGTATAATTAGGTATGGTAATGTGGCCGAGATGTGAGGGCGAGGGTCTAATGAAGGGGGCCCGATCTTGGTTGGGTCTCTCTTAACCGGCCCGGGGCGATATGCTACGCACGCGATCTCCCATCTACTCTAAATCATCTAAAACGTACGACTCGTATATTGTAGAACGAGTGCTTTATGAGTGATGTTGATGCACTTGTTGGCTTTGGCTGCCCTCGTGGATCGTGGATCGAGGTTCAGCTTGTGAAAGTATTAAACGAAACTTTATTAAGGTGCGTACGATCAAAGCGCCATCTCCAGCCACTATTCGCTCCTTACGTTAATAACCATTTGATGGTCTAATCACTAATCAATTCCCAACAACAAAAAACATCTAACTGGAAGATAATTTCAATGTCGTATGTATCATTTAATTGAATTAATTATTTATTTTAATTTAATGAATCGACAAAAGAAGGTCGTCTAGTTTGGGACAGTTTTGATGCTCAGAATAACTAAACCACTTCGAAAAAAAGAAGAATTCTAAAAATAAACACCGCAATTACAAAAATAAACCAATTTAAAAAGTCGAATTTAACATAATCGACTTTTCCTACGCAACTTACGATGGCTGTGATTGCTGTAGTCCAAAGGGGTTTCATTTTAGGACACATGTAGGGAAAAAAAGCCTCAATTTGACACCAAAGGTACGCTCTTGAAAAATATACATCGACTTTTGAATCATCCTGTATTCATCCGTAAGGGTCACGGTCGCGTTTTCGTTATTTTTAGGCTCCCAAGCGTTTCTTATACATCTGTAAACTTCGTATAATGGCGCTTCTGAATCTCTGTGTTATATATCTTCTGAATTTTTTAAAATTTAAAAATTTGGAATTTTGACAAAAAATTATGTCGTAATTTCGACAAATTTCCAAAAAAAAGGTCGAAATTCCAAAAAAAAAAAAACGTTTTTTAAAGAAATTTAAACAATCGGAATTTTTCAGGGACAAATTTTGTCGAAATTTCAAACAAAGATTAGAAAATAATCCAAAAACAAAAACGAATTTTGAAAAAGTCGAAATTTTGAAAGCTACATTGAAACTTTGAAAAAAAGGCGAAATTTTGAAAAAAAGCGAAATTTCAAGAAAGTCTGAAATTTAGTAGAAATTCAAAATTTTCCAGAGATAATCAAATTTTGTCGTAATTTCGAAAAATTTCTAGAAAAAAATCGACATTTCTAAAAACGAAAACGAATTTAAAAATTAGAAAAAACTAAATTTGGGAAAAAGTCGAAATTTCAAGAAAAAGACGAAACTTGGTAGAATTTCGAAATTTCTCGGTGGGAGACAAATTTTCTTATAATTTCGAGGCAAAAATCGAAGTTTCCAAAAACAAAAACGAATTTGGAAAACCAATTTCGGAATTTTGGAAAACAAATTCGGCATTTTGGAAAAAATCGAAGTTTCCAAAACCAAAAACGAGTTTTGTAAACAAATTCTGAATTTTGGAAAAAGTCGAAGTTTCCTAAATCAAAAACGAACTTTAAAAACAAATTCGGAATTTTGGAAACTTCCAAAATTTTGAAAAAAAGAGCGAAATTTCGAGAAAGGCTGAAATTTAGTAGAAATTCAAAATTTCCCAAAGATAATAAAATTTTGTCGTAATTTCGAAAAATTTCTAGAAAACAATCGACATTTCGAAAAACAGAAACGAATTTAAAAATTTAAAAAACATTAAATTTGAGAAAAAGTCGAAATTTCAAGAAAAAAGACGAAACTTAGTAGAATTTCAAAATTTCTCGGTGGGAGACCAATTTCTTACAATTTCGAGGAGAAAATCGAAGTTTCCAAAAACAAAAACGAATTTTGAAAACAAATTCGGGATTTTCCGAATTTTCCAGAAATCAGAGATAATCAAATTTCGAAAAATTTCGAGCAAATAAAATCGAAATTTCTTAGAACAAAAACGAATTTTAGAAAAATTTGAAATTTTAGAAAAAGTTGAAAAGTCAAGAAAAAAATTAAAATTAAGTAAAATTTCAAAATTTCCTAGGAGACAAATTTTGTTATAATTTCGAAAAATTTCGAGAAAAAAATCGTAGTTTCCAAAAACGAATTTTGAAAAAAAAAACGTCACCATTTCGAGAAAAAATTTCAAAAAACCAGTCGAAAGACTCTACATTTCCCAGGAAGTCGAATTACGTCGAAATTTCGAATAATTTTCAAAAATAGATCTAAATTTCAAAATTAGTGAAATTCCAAATTTCTTAGACAACTTTTATTGAAATTTTGAAAATTTCGAAAAAAACAAAATATAGATATTTCGAAATTAATTCAAAATTCGTTTTTATTTTTGGAAATTTCTCTTCTCCTCTCTTCTATTCTCTTCTCTTCTCTTCTGTTCTCTTCTGTTCTCTTCTGTTCTTTTCCCTTCCCTTCCCTTCTCTCCCTCTCCCTTTTCTTCTTCTTATTCCTATTCCTCTTCCTCTTCCTCTTCCTCTTCCTCTTCCTCTTCCTCTTCCTCTTCCTCTTCCTCTTCCTCTTCCTCTTCCTCTTCCTCTTCCTCTTCCTCTTCCTCTTCCTCTTCCTCTTCCTCTTCCTCTTCCTCTTCCTCTTCCTCTTCCTCTTCCTCTTCCTCTTCCTCTTCCTCTTTCTCTTTCTCTTTCTCTTTCTCTTTCTCTTTCTCTTTCTCTTTCCTCTTTCTCTTTCTCTTTCTCTTTCTCTTTCTCTTTCTCTTTCCTCTTTCTCTTCTCTTCTCTTCCTCTTCCTCTTCCTCTTCCTCTTCCTCTTCCTCTTCCTCTTCCTCTTCCTCTTCCTCTTCCTCTTCCCTTCTCTTCTCTTCTCTTCTCTTCTCTTCTCTTCTCTTTGCTTATTTTCTCTTCTATTCCCATTTCTTCTCTTCCCATCTCATCTCTTTTCTTCCCATCTCTTCTCTTCCCATCTCTTCTCTTCTCTTTGCTTATTTTCTCTTCTCTTCTCTTCTCTTCTCTTCTCTTCTCTTCTCTTCTCTTCTCTTCTCTTCTCTTCTCTTCTCTTCCCTTCCCTTCCCTTCCCTTCCCTTCCCTTCCCTTCCCTTCCTTCCCTTCCCTTCCCTTCCTCTTCCTCTTCCTCTTCCTCTTCCTCTTCCTCTTCCTCTTCCTCTTCCTCTTCCTCTTCCTCTTCCTCTTCCTCTTCCTCTTCCTCTTCCTCTTCCTCTTCCTCTTCCTCTTCCTATTCCTCTTCCTCTTCCTCTTCCTCTTCCTATTCCTCTTCCTCTTCCTCTTCCTCTTCCTCTTCCTCTTCCTCTTCCTCTTCCTCTTCCTCTTCCTCTTCCTCTTCCTCTTCCCTTCCCTTCCCTTCCCTTCCCTTCCCTTCCCTTCCCTTCCCTTCCCTTCCTCTTCCCTTCCTCTTCCTCTTCCTCTTCCTCTTCCTCTTCCTCTTCCTCTTCCTCTTTCCTTCTCTTCTCTTCTCTTCTCTTCTCTCTTCTCTTTTCTCTTTTCTCTTTCTCTTCTCTTCTTTTACCTTTTCATCTCTTTTCATTTCTATTCATTTCTTTTCATTTCTTCTCAAAGAAAGTTTACTTTTGTCGAAATTGGTTAAATTTTGTTGAATTTCGAAAAATTTCGAGAAAAAACCGAAATTTTTGAAAACATAAATCAAATTTTAAAGAAAATTAGAAATATCTAGTAAATGTTCGAAATTTCCAGAAAAAGATCGAAATTTCGAAAAAAAGACCGAATATTCGAGAAAAAGACCGAAATTTCAAAAAAAAAAAAATCAAAAATGAGTAGACATTCTAAATTTCTTAAACAAAGTTTAATTTTGCCTAAATTAGTCCAATTTTGTTAAAATTTCAAAAAATTTCGAGAAAAAAAATCGAATCTTCCAAAAATAAAAACGAATTTTGACAAAACGACGATGCTTGGAAAAAGACGTAAACAATTGCGTAATTAGACATTTGTTTAATTTGGCATAACTTTGCAAATAGACGACTTTGACAACTTTAAAGTATTCCAAAAAAAATCTGAAAATTTCAATTTATGAATTAAACATTAAGGATGATCCGTTTATGAAAATGGTAATCGCCTTGGTTACGCTCTTCAGGTACGTTATTCGCTTCAGCGATTAGAAGCGCGTCAGGGTACTGATGGTACCGCTGCGCGTCTCCGATTTGCATAAACCACATAGTTCTTCCAGGTAAGTAACTGAGACATAGTCGGTAATCTGGTGATCTGCGTCGTGAATCGGAGGCGTGTTCCCAGAGGCACGCCCCAGCGTTACGCCTACCGCGAGTGCGCCGCTTCGTTACAACGGAACGCACCCCGTCATTAGCTTAATAAATAGACACTTAGCTCGAGCGGCGCCGACTGCTCTGACCGCCTAATCACAGGTCAAATGTTCCAAATTATACACACTCCACTTGACCCCGACAGAGCGAGGGTGGCCCGCCGGTATCCGACCTTCTTTCAACGTCAAAGACGGACGCGGCGCGGCGGGTATAAGAAAAAAACAGGAACTCGAGTTTTTCTTTTTTTATAACGTTTGCTGCTCGTAAACTCTAGTGAAGATTGGTCTCATTGGGACGATTAGTCGACATATTTCCAATATTCTGACTCGTTTACTAGTGTGGGTTCGAATTGCAACACTACATATTTCTTCACTTCTGTCGGCTGTCTCCAACGCTGCCTTTTTTTGCAATTACAATTATAATGCAGAGACTAATAGGTTTGGATCAGATACGGAATTTGGAAGCCAAGAACCGGTTTCGATCTTATCAGATTTCGTCAGACGTATATCCAAATCGCATTCGAGTCTGTGCATTAAATCTAGTCTTCTGCGACCTTCCTAGACACCAATCGCTTTGCTAAGCGTCTGTGGTTCAACTGTTGGTAGTTCAGCTACCTATGATCCGCTATAGACGCTTAGAGGGCTGTATACTGCAGTCTAAGTTGCATTCTACTTGCAATTATAATTATGTTTTATATTTTTTTCAAATTCTACTCGTTCTAGTTCGTGTTAGAATAATTGGCGATGCCGAGGCAACGGGGCGAGTCGAGAGAGCAGGAACAATGAGTTCGGTAAGGGAGTGGTAGGCTTGGGTAGTTATTGTGGCCCGGGGCTTGTTTGCAAACCGAACTGCAGCCGCCTATTCGCATCACATGTGCCATGACAACGGTGCGCTTCTGCATTCGGGTCCTTCTCGTCTCGCTCACCCTCTCGCTATGATTGATTTTCCTTGTTGATGATTTCTTTTTTCCTATTTGGCATTCCTTCTTGCGATTAAACCATGCCAAGTGATTGATAGGAAGACACAAAACCGTTTCTGATTCTTAACAAAAATCATCAAATTAGATGAACTGCACTCATTTTGACGTTAATATTGCAAAAAATTCCTAGATTACTATTAGACCAGTTTTTTTTTAGAAACGATGTTCCTTCTTCAGAAGGTGAACCAATCAGAGTCGTTCTTCTAGAAACCAAATGGGGGGAAGAAGTTTGTAAAGAGTTGAATTTTCGATTTTAATTTTCTTTACATAATCGTTTCGTTAGATATCTCAGGGTTTGTTGACTTGTCCCTTTTGTACAAAGATAAAAAATGTTAATAATAATAATAATATTTTGTGGCATGGGCCATTTTCAACATTCCATCGGATAAAGGTCCAAGCAATATAAAATTTTTCCTTTAAATTACAACATAATGAGACGTCATTTAGTTTCGATGCTCCAAAAAATATGTTGTTGAATACATCAGCTAATGAATTATTCATTCATTATAATTCGGTCGAATTATTCAAATTTCCCGACCGGCGTTAGGACGGAATATGAACTTTGGTCGCCTCGGGCGAACTTCTAAGCCCACATTTACCCTTTATCGAAGTATTTATCAATTTTATCCCTTGCGCTCCACCAAGTTACAAATAGGAGCGGTTAGGAGAACTTGGGGCTCCCACCGTCTCGTCATCATCTCGTAATTATAGCCAAAGACATGCTTATTATTCTCACTTGAATTTCGAACATTCGAATTTGCTTGTGCATTTTGGTTATCTCGCAAGTTAGTTATCACTGGGGCTCCCGATTCACAGCCTATATCGTAATCTTGTTGAGAATTTTTTCTTGTATTTTAATAAAATTATTTTTTCCTTTTTAATATCTGCAGTCACAAGGGAGAAATATTCATAAAAAAATTACATGGTTTAACCAGAAAGTTTACTGGTTTTCAAGACAATACAGCTTACTTAATTAGAAGTAAATCTTAAACAGATCGGAACAAATACAAAAAAGCAAATAATTATAATTTTTGTACCACATACACAGCACAGTGATAGTAAAAAGTACTTCGGCACGACGCGCTTTTATTTTTTCTTTGCGGCTTTGATCTGTTTTTCCTTTTCCTTCTGTTGTTGCGCGATTATCAGCATAACGTTGTTAACTTGGTTCAGTTTCTTTCTTAGCTTCGGTGTCGGGTATTTGCTGAACCATTTTTGCAACTTCTTCATCTCTTTCTCGCTTATGGGACCGTTTTCCAACTCGTCGACAAATTCCTCGTAAAGTTCTGCCACTTGCAACGGTCTGTACTGCAACTGGACGAGTCGCTCCGGACACAACACCTTTTTGACACAATCTCTAATTTGAACGTAGGTGTAGCCCATCGTCAATTTCGTCAAGCAGCTCAAGTTGATGTTCCTGTCGATTCCGTGGTAAGCCAGCAACATGCTTCGCCACCAGAGGTAGACACTTCCGTAATCGGGTGCGGGAATTAGTATCGCCTACGGTAATAATAATAATTAGTTAAACGATTTGCATTTGGTTGCGTTTAATATTGCTCTCTCACACTCTTTTTCTCTTTCTTACTTTTTTCACTCTTCTCTATTTTTTCTTCTCTTCTCTTCTGTTCTCTTCTCTTCTCTTTTCTCTTTTCTGTCCATCCCTTCTCTTCCTTTTTCTTCTGTTCTTTTTTTCTTCTTTTCCTTCTCTTCTCTTCTCTTCTCTTCTCTTCCCATCTCTTCTCTTCTCTTCCCATCTCTTCTCTTCTCTTCCCATCTCTTCTCTCTGTTCTCTTCTCTTTCTCTTATTCTCTTCTCTTCCTCTTCTCTTCTTTTCTCTTCTCTCTGTCTTCTCTTCTCTTCTCTTCTCTTCTCTTCTCTTCTCTGCTCTTCTCTTCTCTTCTCTTCTCTATGTCTCATTCTCTTATCTTCTTCTTCTCTTCTATCTCTTCTCTTCTCTATCTCTCGTGTAGGTCTCTTCATCTTATCTCTTCTCTGTCTCTCTCTTCTCATTCTCTATATTCTCCTTCTCTTCTCTTCGTCTGTCCTCTTACGCTCTCTTCTCTTCTCTTCTCTTCTCTTTCTTCTCTTACCCATCTTCCATCTCTTCCTCCCCTCTCTTCTCTTCCCATACTCTTCTCTTCCCATCTCTTCTTCCCATCTCTTCTCTTCCCATACTCCTTCTCTTTCCATCTCTTCTCTTCCCATCTCTTCTCTTTTCTTCCCATCTCTTTTCTTCCCTTCTCCTCTCCTCTTTTCTCTTCTCTTCTTTTTTCTTCTTTTTCTATTTTATCTCTGTTTTTCCCATTTCTTCTTTTCTTCTTTTCTCTTTTATTCTCTCCATTTCTCTTCTCTTTCTTCTTTTTCCTTCTTCTCTCTCTTCCTCTTTCCATTCTTCTCTTCTTCCTCTCTTCTCTTCTTCTTCTCTTCCCATCTCTTCTCTTTTCTTTCCATCTCTTCTCTTTCCTTCCGTTCGCTTCTCTTCTCTTCTCCTCTCTTCTCTCCCTTCCCTTCTGTTCTCTTTGCTTATTTTCTCTTCTATTCCCATTTCTTCTCTTTTCATCTCATCTGTTCTCTTCCCATCTCTTCTTTTTTCATCTCTTTTTTTTTTCTTTTCCTTTTTATTCTCCCCTCTTTCTCTTCTCCCCTCTTCTTTTCCCTTTTTTCTTGTCTCTTCTCTTCTGTCTATTCCATCTTATCTTTTTCTTCCATCTCTTCCCTTCCCTTCCCTTCCTTCCCTTCCTTCCTTCCTTCCCTTCCCTTCCCTTCTCCTTCCCTTTCCTCTTCCCTTCCCTTCCTTCCCTTCCTTCCCTTCCCTTCCTTCCTCCCTTCCCTTCCTTCCCTTCCTTCCTTCCCTTCCTTCCCTTCCCTTCCCTTCCCTTCCCTTCCCTTTCTCCTTCCCTTCCTTCCCTTCCCTTCCCTTCCCTTCCTTCCTTCCCTTCCCTTCCCTTTCCCTTCCCTTCTCCTTCCCTCTCCCTTCCCTTCCTTCCCTTTCCTTCCCTTCCTTCCCCTTCCTTCCCTTCTCTCTTCCCTTCCATTCCCTTCCCTTCCCTTCCCTTCCCTTCCCTTCCCTCCCTTCCCTTCCTTCCCTTTCCCTTCCCTTCCCTTCTCTTCCTTCCCTTCTTCCTTCCCTTCCCTTCCCTTCCCTCCTTCCCTTCCCTTCCCTTCCCTTCCTTCCCTTCCCTTCCCTTCCCTTTCCTTCTCTTACCTTCCCTTCCCTTCCCTTCCCTTCCCTTCCTTCCCTTCCCTTCCCTTCCCTTCCCTTCCCTTCCCTTCCCTTCCCTTCCCTTCCCTTCCTGCCTTCGTCCCTTCCTTCCTTCCTTCCTCGTCCCTTCCCTTCTCCTTCCCTTCGCTTCGCCTTCTCTTCTCTTCTCTTCTCTTCTGTATTTCTCTTCTCTTCTCTTCTCTTCTCTTCTCTTCTTCTTCTCTTCTCCTTCTCTTCTCTTCTCTTCTCGTTCTCTTCTCTTCTCTTTCTCTTCTACTTCTCTTCTCTTTCTCTTTCTCTTCTCTTCTCTTTCTCTTCTCTTCTCTTCTCTTCTCTTCTCTTCTCTCTCTTCTCTTCTCTCTCTTCTCTTCTCTTCTCTTCTCTTCTCTTCTCTTCTCTTCTCTTCTCTTCTCTTCTCGTTCTCGTCTATTTCTCTCTTCTTCTCTTCTCTTCTCTCTCTCTTCTCTTCTTCTTCTCCTTCTCTTTCTCTTCTCTTCTCTTCTTCTCTTCTCTTCTCTTCTCTTCTTTCTCTTCTCTTCTCTTCTATCTTTTCTCTCTCCCCCCTTTCCCTCACTCTTACTTTTTCAAAAAATATTAAAAGAATCCAACTTTTAAGACGAAATCGAATTAAATATTAAGCGACATTCACGTTAACTCTAACGCTGAAAATTTATGAAGGATTTTACCTTATCGTAGGCTTTCTTCATTTTACCGCCACCATCGTACGGCTTTTCCGATATTGCCAACACCATCACTCTGTCCTTGCTTTTTATCGGTTTTACGATCTTATTGACCAAGATCTTGCCCAATCTCTTAGGATCATATTCTTCTTCTTCGGGGGGACTTTTTTGTAGAAAGGCTTTTCGGCGCCGTCGACGAATATGATGGACGGCTGCAAAAGCTTCGCCATCTTCATCACAAGGTGCACGAACATATTTTGACCCTAAAACATATTTCTTTTAATATCGCGTCGTGCGTTTCCATCGTTGCGCGATTTCATTGTTCACACGATTTCATCGTCCCCGCAATTTGATCATCACTAAATTATATCATCGTACGTGTAATCTTTGAATGATACCCTTTGTGAGTGAATTGCATTATTACCTGCAGTTCTAACTCGTGGAAGCATGGCGCAAAAACTATCGAGATAATGAAAGAAAATCACCTTTTTCCCCAGGTATTTCCCAGCTGTTACTTCCGGTGAAATATCGAACAAGACGCATCTGGTTTCGGTGAAAATAGCGTTGGCCAGCAGATGTTTCCCCGTGTATTTGGGGACCGGCGATTATGACGGACTTCGGTTTGGGCATGGCGTCGACCCCCATGGGATAAATGCAGTGCATCACCACTGCCTGCCTGACGTCGTTGATGGTACCCGGTGGGTCCATGTAATTATTCCTCAGATCGTAGTTGGCGTAGCTGAAATCGCCCCAATATTCCGATATTCTCGTGTATGGATACTGCCTGATGAATACCGTTATCTACCAGTTCTTGGAACAGATCTTCCGTGGTGCGGTTTTTCGTCATATCTTTTGGCCCCTTTTTAGCCTTGGGTTCCTTCTTCGGTTTAGGTGGTTTCCTGGGTTTTGGTTTTCTACCTTTAGCTCGAGCCCGATCAATCTCTATGGCATTTAGTAAGAGCTCAAGCTCTAACCTACAAGGATCATGATTATAATCAAATGTTAACTGCTGCTTCATAGATTACCTCATTAATTCATCAACTTTTTTTCTTACTTCTAATTGGTTTTCGTAGCATATTCTGTCTGTAATAATATCTTGATAATGTCGTTCCTCTGGGTTTTCAAAATCGTTTCTCTTGCTCCACAACTGACGATATTCGGCATTGGCGCTTTTGTAGAAGTTGTAGGAAGGATTCTCGTCAAATTGATATTCAAAGTTTTTCATATCAGCTTTTCGTTTCTTTTTCGCTGCCAAATATTTCTTCCTTTCCGCCTTTTGTTTCTTCTTTTTCTCCTTTTCGGCCTTCTTCGCTTTCAACGCATCCTGTTTCGCTTTGGCTTTGTCCTTGTCTTTCCCTTTCGACTTCCTTAACCGTTCCACTTCATCTATCCATTCCTCCGGCGTAAACGTATCTCCCCTAATCACTATGATGGTACCACCTTGAGCATCTTCGGGGTACTTGTCGAAATTTTTCGCTCTGATGTACCACTGATAGAACCATTCTCGGATTTCTTCGCTGATATCTTCGAAAAGACCGGGCGCCACCACTCCGAAGTATTCGATCCTTTTCATCTAGTTCCGACTGGATGTACTCGCGGATCCTCTGGTAACGGAGCTCACGCCGTTTTTCCAAATTCTTCTCGAAGATTTCGTACGCCTCGTTCGTTTTGTACAAGGGCTCGATCATACCTGCAACGGGCGAGTTCAATTTTTATTTCTCAGCGCCTTTGCCAAATCCCAAGGCGGCGTAGAAATGGGGCAATTAGATATTGCGAAATGGTCAAGATTTTGAAAAATGTTTATCATGGTGGAATTG
Source organism: Dastarcus helophoroides (assembly GCA_028583605.1). Classification (NCBI taxonomy): domain Eukaryota; kingdom Metazoa; phylum Arthropoda; class Insecta; order Coleoptera; family Bothrideridae; genus Dastarcus; species Dastarcus helophoroides. The sequence goes on along the minus strand of CM053337.1, from coordinate 13,428,510 downwards.
CTGAATCTAGAATATGTATCCAATGATACTATATAATGCAGAAGTATATTTGTCATATCTCAAAATCTTACCATTGCGGAGATTTCGATTAATAAGTTTTTGCGTATCAGGATAAATAAAAGAGAAGAGAAAGATGTAAAGAGAAAAGATGGTAAAAAAGGGGAAGAGAAGAGATGGGATCAAAAGAGATGAGATGGAAAGAAAAGAAATAAGATGGGAAGAAAGGAAAAAGAAGAGAAGAGAAAAGAGAGAGAAGGAAGAAAACAAGGAAAGAAGGAAGATGGAAGAGAAAGAAAGAAGTAGATAAAAGAAATGGGATGAAAAAAGAAGAAAGAGAGATGGAAAGAAAGAGAGATTGAAAGAAGAGAGAAAGATGAGATGGAAGAGAGAATGGAATGGAGAGATGGCAGGAGAAGGAAGATGGGAAAAAGAGAGTGGAAAGAAAAATGAATAGAAAAAGAAGAGAAGAGATGGAGAGAAGGAAAAAGAGATGGAAGAAAAGAGATGGAGAAGAGAAGAAATGAGAGGAAGAAGAGAAGAGAAAAGAGAAAAGGAAGGAGGAGAGAAGAAAAGGAGGAAAGAAGAAAGAGAAGGAAAGAGAGAAGGAAGAGAAGAAGAGAAAGAAGAAGAATGGAAGAGAGGAGAAGAGGAGAGAGAAGAAAGAAGAGAAGAGAAAAAGAGAGAAGAGAGAGAAGAGAAAGAGGAGAGAAGGAAGAAAAGGAAGAAGGAAGAAGGAGAAAAAGAGAAGAGAAGTGGAAAGAGAGAAAGAAGGAAGAGAGAAGAGAGAGATAGAGAAGAGAAGAGAAGAAAGAGAAAGAAGAGAGAGAAAAGAGAGGAAGAAGAGAAGAGAGAAGAGGAGAGGAAGAGAAAGAGGAGAAAGAGTAAGACGAGAAAAGACGAAGAGAAGAGAAGAGGAAGAGAAGAGAGAAGAGAAGAAGAAGAGAAGAGAAAAGAGGAGAAGGAAGAGGAGAGGAAGAGGAGGAGAGAAGAGGAAAGAGAAGAAAGAGGAAGAGAGAAGAAGAGAGAGAAGAGAAGAAGAGAGAAGAGAAGAGAGAGAAGGGAAGAAAAGAGAAGAAAGAGAGAAGAGAAAGGAAGAGAGAGAAGGAAGAGAAGAGGAGAGAAGAGAAGGATGAAAGGGAAGAAGAAAGAGAGAACAGAAGAGAAAGAAGAGAAGAGAGAGAAGAGAAGAGGAAGAGAAAGAAGAAGGAGGGAGAGAGAAGAGAGAAAAGAGGAAGGAAGAGAGAGAGAGAGGAAGAGAAGAGGGGAGAGAAGAGAGAGAGAGGAGAGAAGAGAAAGAGGAGAGAGAAGGAGAAGAGAAGAGAAGAGGAGAAGAGAGAGAAGAAGAAAGAAGAAAGAAAGGAGGAAGAAGGAGAGGAGAAGAAGAGAGGAAAGGGAGAAGAAGAGGAGAAGAGGAGAGAAAAGGAGAAGAGAAGATAAGGGAAGAAAGGAAGATAAGAGAGAAAGAGAGAGAGAAGAGAGAGAAGGAGAGAAGGAAGAGGAGAGAAGAGAAGAGAAAGAAGAGAGAGAAGGAAAGAAGAGGAAAAGAGGAAGAGAAAGAAGAAGAGAAGAAGGAAGGAAAGGGAAGAGAGAGAGAGAGGGGAAAGAGAAAAGAAGAGATAAAGAAGAGAGGGAAGAGAAGAGAGGAAGAAAGAGAAGAGGAGAGAAGAGAAGAGAAGAAGAGAAAGGAAGAGAGGAAGAGAAGAGAAGGGAAAGAGAGAAGGGAAGAGAAGAGGAAGAGAAGAGAAGAGAAAGAAGAAGAGAAGAGGAAAGAGAAGAGAAGGAAGAGAAGAAGAGAAGAGAAGAGAAGAGAAGAGGAAAGAAGGAAGAGAAAGAGAGAAAGAGAGAGAGAGAGAGGAAGAGAAGAGAGAGAGAAGAGAGAGGAGAAGAGAAGGAAAAGAGAAGAGAAGAGAAGAGAAGAGAGAAAGAGAAGAGAGAAAGAGAAAGAGAAGAGAGAGGAGAAGAGAAGAGAAGAGAAGAGAGAAGGAGAAGAGAGAGAAGAGGAAGAGAAGATGAAGAGAGAAGAGAAGAGAGAAGAGAGAGAAGAGAGAGAGAAGAGAAGAGGGAAGAGAAGATGAAGAGAAGAGAAGAGAAGAGAAGAGAAGGAGAAGAGAAGAGATGGGAAAGAGAAGAGAGAGAAGAGAAGAGAAGAGAAGATGGAAGAGAAGAGAAGAGAAGAGAAGAGAGAGAAGAGAAGAGATGGAAGAGAAGAGATGGGAAGAGAAGAGATGGGAAGAGAAGAGAGGGAAGAGAAGAGAGGGGAAGAGAGAGAGGGAAGAGAAGAGAGAGAAGAGAAGAGAGAGAAGAGAAGAGAAGAGGAAGAGAAGAGAGAGAGAAGAGAGGAAGAGAAGAGAGAGAAGAGAAAGAGGAAGAGAAGAGAAGGAAGAGAAGAGAATAGAGAGAAGAGATGGGAAAGAAGAGAAGAGAAGAGAAGAGAAGAGAAGAGAAGAGAAGAGAAGAGAGAGAGAAGAGAAGAGAAGAGAAGAGAAGAGAGAGAAGAGAAGAGAAGAGAAGAGAAGGAGAAGAGAAGAGAAGAGAAGAGAAGAGAAGAGAAGAGAAGAGAAGAGATGGGAAGAAGAGAGATGGGAATGGAAGAGATAAGATGGAAAGAGAAGAACGGAAAGAGGACAGAAGAGAAGAGAAAAGAGAAGAGAAGACAAGAGAAGAGAAGAGAAGAGAAGAGAAGAGAAGAGAAGAGAAAAGAAGAGAATAGATGGGAAGAGAAGAGATGAGAAGGGAAGAGATAAGATGGAAAGAGAAGAAACGCGAAGAGAAGAGAAGAGAAAAGAAGAGAAAAGGAGGTTGTTGAGAATTTGCGCATCTCGCTAATCAGGGGAGCCACAGCACCATCACTCGCCATCTTACCTATAATTCGTCGTCGTTTCAGTTCCTGTTTCCGCAAGGACTTTGCGATCGCAGTGGCCCCTCCACACGCGCTGTATGTCGATGGCGGCGGCGGTTTTTTCGCTCAGCGATTTCGCACGTGGCGGTTTTTTGCCGATCATCGCCTTCTTCATTAGAAAATCCCTGTTCAAGTCGTTGAAATACAACCTGGCTTGGCTGGCCTCTTTCGTGCTTTTGAAACAGCAGTACGATGCCTTTGAAGATTTCCTGTTTTTTGCGTTTCTCCTCCTCTTCGGGCGACAGGATGGCCATCTCTTGGAGGAAATGGACCGACTTGGACCTGCAACAGCACACGATGCAGTTGTTAATTGAGGTTGACTTATCGAGAAATCGTTGATTTGGTAACTTATTTACTTCGATCTCTTCTTTTTTCTTCTTTCTTCAGGCCGCCGCCTGTGCCGCTGCTTGTGCCGCTTCTTGTTCCGCCTGTTGTTCTGGAGTTATTTCGGGACTACCCGGACCCGATTGTGCGGTCGTTCTCGCTTGTAAAAACAACTTTGCTCTTTCTACTCTCGCCTGAAAGAAGAAAAGGTGTGATGCAGCCACCAATGAGGGATCTGTATCTCCAATTCAACTGTACCAGCTTAAGAGAGAGAGGATTAACATGTGGCCAAAACCAAGCAAGAAATATTTAGGAGCTTTTATATCTAAAGCGCAATTTAAGTAAATTGTACAGTGTCGATTATTGTTGTAAAGAAGAAATGTAATAAAGCAGAAATTCTTATGTAAATGCTGGAAATAGTAAAGTACTTGCGGCTTTTTCTACGACTGGTTCATCGTCCTAATAAAACAGGTTCTTCTGTTGGAGTATAGATTCTTTCGCCTCTCTGAAAAAACAACGTTGTACTATATTTCGAATTCGAAATTTGGGAAAATTTTTCCAAAAACTGTTCATCCTGAGAGGGATAAAACTAGACTGGTCATGGATTTCGCCAGTACCTTTATTCTATCTATCAAATCCTTTATTTCAATTGGTCTATCAAAAAACATTGTAGGATGTATAATTTCAACTTGGTGCGGTATAAGCTTCAATTCAACCAAGGATCCATCGATGTAATGGTATTCGGATACATCGATATCTTTCAATTCTTCATAGAGTTCTTTCAAACGCATAACGCTGGAATCCACAAGCTTCTGTATTGTGACTTCTCTTTTGTGGCTAAAATTTTTAATATTCAACCATCACCATGATGAGTTAACCTAATATTTACCTGACACAACTGATCTAAACATGTATCTAGTTCTTGCACCAACATCGAGTATTTGGCGTACAATCCTCCCACCAGATCGTTGGCCAAGACTCTATCTTTGATCGCTTTATACTTGGTTCTGAGGAACTCATCGTAATTTATCAGTTTGTCGTATTTATCCTTGGCTTTGATCCACCAGGTGAATGTAATGTTGCCAAGACATGCTGACTTTTGTATATTTGTAACAAATAGAAAATAAAACGCACTGGAAATTTAACTACATGGCCTAAAGATGAAACTGAAGAGAACCCGAAAATTTCGATTTTAATATGTCAAAATGACGTTCGAAGTAATTACGAATACCATGGATTTTTTATTTGATTATTGTTTGGATTACTGGTTTTCAAAATCTGCAACATGATGTCTTAGGAGCTGAGTTTTCCCTGATGGGAGCGCCTTGGCTTCTTCTTCACAGAACAGTTATTGTCTAGAATAAACTTCGAAAAGAAAAAAAGTTTTCTCAACTAGGTCTTCTTCCAATTTGAACTGTTGTTTTGGTTAAGATCCTTAGGAACCCTTTTGGTTAAGATCATTAGATTTCTTTGGCTTGTTCTGGATATGGTTGCATCTTTGTCAATCTATGTAATCCTTTGGGTAAAGATCATTAAATCTCTTTGACTTGTCCTCTAGAAGATATGGTTAATCTTCATCAACTATATACTCCTTTTGGTTAAGATCGATGGAATCTCTTTGGCTTGTCCTCCAGAAAATACAGTTAATTTTAATCAACTATGTAGTCCTTTTAATTAAGATCATTAAATCTCTTTGGTTTTTCCTCCAGAAGATATGGTTAACCTTAATCAACCATACAGTCCTTTTTGGTTAAGATCATTAGATCTCTTTGATTTGTCTCCCAAAATCAACCATATAATCCAAAGCGATTGGGTGACCTTAACTAGAAGTTTGTGGTTTAAAAAAGGTCCAGTAATGGTTAACATTGGAACTTCTGCTATTCCCAACACTTTTGTCACTATTATTTGGTTAAAATCATTAGATCTCTTTGGCTTGTCTTCTAGGATTATATGGTTGATCAGGAGTAACGTTATCTCCTAGAGGATGTACTAAAGAAATCTAATCATCTTAACAAAACGTTTTTGGTGAAACAAAGTGTTGTTTAAGATCATTAGATCTCTTTGGTCCTCCAGAAGATATGGTTAATCTTGATCAACCATATAATCCGGAAGACAAGCCAGTGATCTTCACCAAAACGATTAAAGTAGTTCAATGCATCAAGTAATAGCTGGAAACAGTTGAAAGTAGCAGAAACTCAACAGTTGAATTATTGGGTGTTTCACATTGTATCAGATGCAAGTCAAAAGCATCCAAAACGTCAAACAAATATCATTTTATATTACAATGTAAACACGAGAGTCTCTATATGTTTGTTTTATCCCATCGTTGAGTGAGACGAAAAGTAATTTCAAAAGAGCCTCTAGCACGCCGTAACACGTCGGTAACAAATCCATTACCATCATATTTCAATTATTGACAAGTCCATCAAACATCCATAACCAGATTCGATAACATAAAACCATAACAACACCTGAAAGCTAATTCGAATGAGAGGCTCTTCCATGGAGGATTTGTAACCTCAAGGCTTTCGGCTACTTCATCCGCGGCTTTCCTCACTATGCCACAAGAATTAAATTTAATTACACAGCATTCGTACGCAATTACTTTTTACGTTCTAAATTGTACTCGAATCGACTTTAGACGGAAGCGTCATCAGCGTCTTTAACTAGATTAAAACTAGTGCGTTCCTGAAGTTGACATGGCGATACAACTACCTCGAATGGGACTCGATGGCACTTCCCATTGATCTAATAACGATTTTATCAAAATCAAGTCATTAAAGATTTTACTTGGAATCTACCACCGAGGCGCTTATTCAACTGAATTCCATCGATCCTCGAGATGTTCTCTTTGTATCGGGGTCCGCGGCTTTGGACCTTTTGTTACTATCTTGCGTCCTCTCTGAAAGACAATGGTAGTCGGCCATGTTGACTACTCAAGAAGCCATGTTTTGTCCTGGGGCACATTGAGCGTTGAACGCCTACGATTGTTGCATACCTGATCACAAAGATCGCTCCGCATTCCGGTATGTGCACTACAATTACTTGACCATCCAACTGCAACGAGGGACCGCGAGACAGTACCGGATTCGGTTGACCAATGGCTCTCGTCGTTACGCAGCTGGAACTCGACAGGATACCAGAATTCTTCTTCAGGATGGACCTCTGAAATAAATCGCTTAATTCGGTTTTAATTTTTGAAAGGAAAACTTCTTGAATCGCTTTGAGCGATTTTTGATAGGCTTGTGGTTTCACTTGACCATCACGCGTTACCATCATAATGTTAAAAGTATATTATCTACTGTTAACATTAGAGAGCATAATTCCTTATCAATTAATATTAGATTCGTTTTCACACGATACAAGCATCGAAATCACGGGTCAGTTCGACATAATCTATTTTCAAGTATTTCCAATATTCTGACTTGTTTACTAGTGTGGGTTCGAATTCCACTAAATATTTCCTAGTTTTCAGTTTTCACTTTTATCGGCGGTAATTGGAAGACGCAGTATTTATTTAAGAGAGCAGATTTTAATTTAAAAAAATGTAGTTATTAATTAGGAAACGTAGTTTCTAATTAAAAAGCGTTTGTTTTGGTTTAGAAACGCAGTTCTTATCTCAGAAACGCAGTTCTTATCTCAGAATCGCAGTTTTCAAGAGAAGCAGCAGAGAAGCCTTAGAGTAACGTTTCTGTGTTTTTTAATCTTTCTTGTTTTCAGGAGACAAGTTTTGTATTTCAATTTTTGAAGATAACCAAGGACCAGTTCCACCAAAAAAAAGATACAAGGATGATAAATTTGAAAACGCAGTTCTTATCTAAGGGACTCAACTCTTAGATCAGAATCGCAGATCTTAAAAAAGGCACTACGTAATTGGAAAATGCAGGTTTTAATCAAGAAACTCAGTTCTTAATTAAGCAATGTAACTCTTAACCGATTCAAAGATGATCAATTTAGAAACGCAGTTCTTATCTAAGGGACGCAGTCTTTAATTATAAAACGCAATCTCTAATTGGAAAGAGCAATTCTCATTTAAGAAACGCAGTTTTTTGTTAAGAAACGCAGTTCTTAATTAAAATTCCTAATTGGGAAGCGCAATTCTCATTTAAGAACTGCAGTGTTTAATTAAGAAACGCAGTTGTTAATTAAGAAACGCAGTTTCCAACTCAGAAACGCAGTTCTTAAATAAGAAATGCAGTTCTTAATTAAGAAATGCAGTTCTTAATCCAAAATGCAGTTCTTAAGCGATACATCGATTATTAATTTAGAAATGCAGTTTTTATCTAAATAACTCAGTTTTTAATTATAAATCGCGGTTCTGGTTGGAACACGTAGTTCTCATCTAAGAAGCGCAGTTCTTAATTAAAAAACACGGCGGTCATTAATCTGATTAAATTAGAAACTCGGTTTGCACCTTAAAACCAAATTTCTTAATTAAGAAACGCAGTAGCCAAGCACTTTTGATCTCAAAAACGCAATTATTAACTAAGAGAAGCAGTTCTCAATTAAGGGGAGCATTTCTCAATTGAGAGACGCAGTTCTCAATTAAGAGACGCAGTTCTCAATTAAGAGACGCAGTTCTCAATTAAGAGACGCAGTTCCTAAATAAAAAAACATAGTTTTGATCCAAGTAACATAGTTTTTAAATAAAAAACGTACTTAGCTTCTAAATGATAAAACGATGATTAATTTAGAAACTCAGTTTTTAACCAAGGAACACATATTTTAATTCAGAAAAGGAATATCTAATTGGGAAACGTAGTTTACATCTAAGAAACTCAGTTTCTAATTAAGAAACACAGCGGTAATTAATCTGGTAAATTTAGAAACGCAATTGTTATCTTATAAATGCAGTTCTTAATTAGGAAACCCAGTAACTAATTCGGAAACGCACTTCTGATTTAAGAAACGCAATTTTCAATGAAGGAACACAGTTTTCAATTAAAGCATGCAGTTTTCAATTAAAAAACACAGTTATTAATTAAGAAACGCAGTAGCTAATTGAGCAATACACTTTTGATCTAACAAGCGCAGTTCTCAATTAAGAAACACAATTCTCATCTAAGTAACACAGTTTTTAATAAAGAAACTTAGCTTCTAAGTGATAGAAAGATGATTAACTTGGAAATATAGTTTTTACCCAAGAAAGACAATTTTGAATTAAGAACCGCAGTAACTCAATGAAAAACATCATTCTCGTCTAAAAAAGCCGTTCCTAAGTAAAAGACACAGCTGTAATTAATCTAATTAATTTAGAAACGCAGCTTTTATCTTGAAAACTCAGTTATTAATTAAGAAACGCAATAGCTAATTGGGAAACGCACTTCTGATCTAAAAAATGCAGTTTTTAATTAAAAAACGCTGTTCTTAATTGGGAAATGCAGTTCTCAATTGAGAAACGCAGTTATCAATTGAGAAACGCAGTTATCAATTGAGAAACGCAGTTCTCAATTGAGAAACGCAGTTCTCAATTGAGAAACGCAGTTCTCAATTGAGAAACGCAGTTCTCAATTGAGAAACGCAGTTCTCAATTGAGAAACGCAGTTCTCAATTGAGAAACGTAGTTCTCAATTAAAAAGCAGATTTCATCCAAGTATCACAGTTTTTAATTAAGCAGTTATCAATTGAGAAACGCAGTTTTCAATTGAGAAACGCAGTTCTCAATTGAGAAACGCAGTTCTCAATTGTGAAACGTAGTTCTCAATTGAGAAACATAGTTCTCAATTAAAAAACAGATCTCATCCAAGTAACACAGTTTTGAATTAATAAACGCAGTAGTTAATTGGGAAACGTACGTCTGAGCTAATAAATGGACTTCTCAATTAAGAAACGTAGTTCTGAATTAGGAAACGCAGTTCTCAATTAAGAAGCATAGTTCTCAATTTAGAAACACTCTACTCATCCAAATAACGCAGTTTTTAATTAAGAAACGCAGCTTTTAAGTGATAGAACGATGATTAATTTAGAAACACAGTTTTTATCTAAAGAACATAGTTTTTAATTGGGGAACGGAGTAACTAATCCAAGAAATGCATTAAGAAATGCAGTTTTTATCTTATTAGCGCAATTTTTAATTAAAAAAGGCAGTTTTTAATAAAAAACGCAGTCCTTAGTTAAAAAACGCAGTTTTCAATTAAGAAACACAGTTCCCAATTAAGAAACGCAGTTCCCAATGAAAAAACACAGTTCTTATCCAAGTAACACAGTTTTTAATTAAGAAACGCGGTTATCAATTGAGAAACGCAGTTCTCAATTGAGAAACGCAGTTCTCAATTGAGAAACGCAGTTCTCAATTGAGAAACGCAGTTCTCAATTGAGAAACGCAGTTCTCAATTGAGAAACTTAGTTCTCAATTAAAAAACAGATCTCATCCAAGTAACACAGTTTTGAATTAATTAACGCAGTGGTTAATTGGGAAACGTACGTCAGAGCTAATAAATGGACTTCTCAATTAAGAAACGCGTTTCTCAATTAGGAAACGCAGTTCTCAATTAGGAAACGCAGTTCTCAATTAAGAAGTATAGTTTTCAATTAAGAAACGCTCTACTCATCCAAATAACGCAGTTTTTAATTAAGAAACGCAGCTACCAAGTGATATAACGATGGTTAATTTAGAAACACAGTTTTTATCTAGGGAACATAGTTTTTAATCAGGGAACGCAGTAACTAATCCAATTTATTAAGAAATGCATTCTTATCTTATAAGCGCAATTCTTAATTAAGAAACGCAGTGCTTAATAAAAAACGCAGTCCTCAGTTAAAAAACGCAGTCCTCAGTTAAAAAACGCAGTTTTCATTTAGAAAAACAGTTCCCAATGATAAAACGCAGTTCCCAATGATAAAACGCAGTTCCCAATAAAAAAACACAGTTCTCATTCAAGTAACACAGTTTTTAATTAAGAAACGCAGTTCTTAAGCGATACAACGATGAATAATTTAGAAACGCAGTTTTTATCTAAGGAACACGGTTTTGAATTAGAAAATGCAGTAACTAATTGGGAAACACAGTTCTCATCTAAAAACCCCAGTTCTTAATTAAGGAACACAGCGGTAATTAATTATATTAATTAAGAAACGCAGTTTTTATCCTAGAACGGCAGTTCTTAATTAAAAAACGAAGTTTCTAATCAAAAAACGCAGTATTTAATTAAAGAACGAAGTTTTCAATTAAGAAACACAGTTCTTAATTAAGAAACACAGTTCTTGATTAAGAAACACAGTTCTTAATTAAGAACCGCCGTTCTCAATGGAAAACCAAAGTTCTCATCCAAGTAACACAGTTTTTAAGTAAGAAATACAGTTCTTAAGCGATACAACGATGATTAATTTAGAAGCGCAGTTTTTATCTAAGGAACGCCGTTTTTAATTAGGAAACGCAGTAACTAATTGGGAAACAGTTCTCATCTAAAAAACCCAGTTCCTAATTAAGGAACACAGCGGTAATTTATTCAATTAATTAGGAAACGCAGTTTTTATCTTAGAAACGCAGTTTTTATCTTAGAAACGCAGTTCTTAATTAAGAAACAAAGTTTCTAATCAAAAAACGCAGTGTTCAATTAAAAAATGCAGTTTTCAATTAAGAAACACAGTGCTTAATTAAAAAACGCCGTTGTCAATAAAAAACCAGTTCTGAATTAATGAACGCAGCGGTAATTAATTCAATTAATTAATAAAGGCAGTTTTTATCTTAGAAACGCAGTTCTTAACTGAAGAACAAAGTTTTTAATCAAAAAACACAGTTTTTAATCAAAAAATGCAGTCTTCAATTAAAAAACGCAGTTTCCAATTAAGAGACACAGTTTTCAATTAAGAAACGCAGTTTTCAATAAAAAACCAAAGTTCTTATCCAAATAACACAATTCTTAAGTAAGAAATGCAGTTCTTAAGTGATACAAGGATGATTAATTTAGAAACGCAGTTTTTATCTAAGGAACACAGTTTTTAATTAGGAAACGCAGTAACTAAACAGGGAACACAGTTATCATCTAAAAAACCCAGTTTTTAATTAAGGAACAGAGCAGTAATTAATTTAATTAATTAGGAAATGCAGTTTTTATCTTAGGAACGCAGTTCTTACTTAAGAAACCCAATTTTTAACCAAAAAACACAGTTTTTAATGAAAAAACGCAGTTTTCAATAAAAAACGCAGTTTCCAATTAAGAAACACAGTTCTTAATTAAGAAACGCAGTTCTCAATGAAAAACCAAAGTTCTTATCCAAGTAACACAGTTCTTAAGTAAGAAATGCATTTCTTAAGCGATACAACAATGATCAATTTAGAAACGCGGTTTTTATCTAAGGAACACAGTTTTTAAATAGGAACCGCAGTAACTAATTGGGAAACACAGTTCTTATCTAAAAAAATCAGTTTTTAATGAAGAAACAGCAGTAATTAATTCAATTAATTAAGAAACGCAGTTTTTATCTTAGGAACGCAGTTCTCAATTAAGAAATGCAATTTTTAACCAAAAGACACAGTTTTTAATCAAAAACGCAGCCTTCAATTAAAAAATGCAGCCTTCAATTAAAAAACGCAGTTTTCAGTTAAGAAACAGTTCTCAATTAAAAAACGCAGTTCTCAATGAAAAACAAAAATTCTTATCCAAGTAACACAGTTTTTAAGTAAGCAATGCAGTTCTTAAGCGATACAACGATGATTAATTTAGAAACGCAGTTTTTATCTAAGGAACACAGTTTTTAATTAGGAAACGCAGTAACTAAACAGGAAACACAGTTATCATCTAAAAAACCCAGTTTTTAATTAAGGAACAGAGCAGTAATTAATTTAATTAATTAAGAAATGCAGTTTTTATCTTAGGAACGCAGTTCTTAATTAAGAAACGCAATTTTTAACCAAAAAACGCAGTTTTTAATGAAAAAACGCAGTCTTCAATTAAAAAACGCAGTTTTCAATTAAGAAACACAGTTCTCAATTAAGAAACGCAGTTCTCAATGAAAAACCAAAGTTCTCATCCAAGTAACACAGTTTTTAAGTAAGCAATGCAGTTCTTAAGCGATACAACGATGATTAATTTAGAAACGCAGTTTTTATCTAAGGAAGACAGTTTTTAATTAGGAAACGCAGTAACTAATTGGGAAACGCAGTTCTCGTCTAAAAAACCCAGTTCTTAATTAAGGAACAGAGCAGTAATTAATTCAATTAATTAAGAAACCCAATTTTTATCTTAGGAACGCAGTTCTTAGTTGAGAAATGCAATTTTTAACCAAAAAAACACAGTTTTAAATGAAAAAACGCAGTTTTCAATTAAAAAACGCAGTTTTCAGTTAAGAGACACAGTTCTCAATTAAGAAACGCAGTTCTCAAAGAAAAACAAAAGTTCTCATCCAAGTAACACAGTTCTTAAGTAAGAAATGCAGTTCTTAAGTGATACAACGATGATCAATTTAGAAACGCAGTTTTTATCTAAGGAAGACAGTTTTTAATTAGGAAACGCCGTAACTAATTGGGAAACACAGTTCTTATCTAAAAAATCCAGTTCTTAATTAAGGAACAGAGCAGTAATTAATTCAATTAATTAAGAAACGCAGTTTTTATCTTAGGAACGCAGTTCTTAATTAAGAAACGCAATTTTTAACCAAAAAACACAGTTTTTAATAAAAAAACGCAGTCTTCAATAAAAAACGCAGTTTTTAATTAAGAAACACAGTTCTCAATTAAAAAACGCAGTTTTCAATGAAAAACCAAAGTTCTTATCCAAGTAACACAGTTGTTAAATAAGAAATGTATTTCTTAAGCGATACAACGATGATCAATTTAGAAACGCAGTTTTTATCTAAGAAACACAGTTTTTAATTAGGAACCGCAGTAACTAATTGGGAAACACAGTTCTCATCTAAAAAATCCAGTTCTTAATTAAGGAACAGAGCAGTAATTAATTCAATTAATTAAGAAACGCAGTTTTTATCTTAGGAACGCAGTTCTTAATTAAGAAACGCAATTTTTAACCAAAAAACACAGTTTTTAATAATAAAACGCAGTCTTCAATTAAGAAACACAGTTCTCAATGAAAAACCAAAGTTCTTATCCAAGTAACACAGTTCTTAAGTAAGAAATGCATTTCTAAAGCGAAACAACGATGATCAATTTAGAAACGCAGTTTTTATCTAAGGAACACAGTTTTTAATTAGGAAACGCAGTAACTAAACAGGAAACACAGTTATCATCTAAAAAACCCAGTTTTTAATTAAGGAACAGAGCAGTAATTAATTTAATTAATTAAGAAATGCAGTTTTTATCTTAGGAACGCAGTTCTTAATTAAGAAACGCGATTTTTAACCAAAAAACGCTATTTTTAATGGAAAACCGCAGTCTTCAATTAAAAAACGCAGTTTTCAATTAAGAAACACAGTTCTCAGTTAAGAAACGCAGTTCGCAATGAAAAACCAAAGTTCTCATGGAAATAACACAGTTCTTAAGTAAGCAATGCAGTTCTTAAACGATACAACGATGATTAATTTAGAAACGCAGTTTTTATCTAAGGGACACGGTTTTGAATTAGGAAATGCAGTAATTGATTGGGAAACACAGTTCTCATCTAAAAAACCCAGTTCTTAATTAAGAAACAGAGCAGTAATTAATTCAATTAATTAAGAAACGCAGTTTTTATCTTAGGAACGCAGTTCTTAATTCCGAAATGCAATTTTTAACCAAAAAACACAGTTTTCAATGAAAAAACGCAGCCTTCAATTAAAAAACGCAGTTTTAAATTAAGAAACACAGTTCTCACTTCAGAAACGCAGTTCTCAATGAAAAACCAAAGTTCTCATCTAAGTAACACGGTTCTTATGTAAGCAATGCAGTTCTTAAGCGATACAACGATGATTAATTTAGAAACGCAGTTTTTATCTAAGGAAGAGAGTTTTTAATTAGGAAACGCAGTAACTAATTGGGAAACACAGTTCTCATCTAAAAAACCAGTTCTTAATTAAGGAACAGAGCAGTAATTAATTCAATTAATTAAGAAACGCAATTTTTATCATAGGAACGCAGTTCTTAATTAAAAAACGCAATTTTTATCTTAGGAACGCAGTTCTTAATTAAGAAACGCAATTTTTAACCAAAAAACACAGTTTTTAATGAAAAAACGCAGTATTCAATTAAAAAACGCAGTTTTCAATTAAGAAACACAGTTCTCAATTAAGGCTTGCAGTTCTTAGTGAAAAACCAAAGTTCTCATCCAAGTAACACACTTCTTAAGTAAGAAATGCAGTTCTTAAGCGATACAACGATGATTAATTTAGAAACGCAGTTTTTATCTAAGGAAGACAGTTTTTAATTAGGAAACGCAGTAACTAATTGGGAAACGCTGTTCTCATTTAAAAAACCCAGTTCTTAATTAAGGAACAGAGCAGTAATTAATTCAATTAATTAGGGACCCAGTTTTTATCTTAGAAACGCGGTTCTTAGTTGAGAAATGCAATTTTTAACCAAAAAAACACAGTTTTAAATGAAAAAACGCAGTCTTCAATTAAAAAACCGCAGTTTTCAGTTGAGAGACAGTTCTCAATTAAGAAACGCAGTTCTCAATGAAAAAACACAATTCTCTTTCAAGTAACACAATTCTCTTACAAGTAACACAGTTCTTAATTAAGAAACGCAGTTCTTAAACGAAACGCAGTTCTTAAGCGAAACGCAGTTCTTAAGCGAAACGCAGTTCTTAAGCGAAACGCAGTTCTTAAGCGAAACGCAGTTCTTAAGCGAAGCGCAGTTCTTAAGCGATACAATGATGATTAATTTAGAAACGAAGCACTTATTTAAGAAGCGCAGTTCTTAATTAAGAAGTGCAGTGCAATGACGGTGATAAATTAATGCATTAACCGAATATAAAATTTGAAACATACTTGAACAGGGTTTTTTCTTCGTTGTCCCATTTATTATTTAACTGAGGAGGTGGATAAAGTTGCGTCTTGGTCTGTAATTCTGATGGACAAAAAAATTGATACTTAAAACGTGAGGAGGCGTAGAGATTCGAAGATAGAATCAGAAATAAATATATACAGTCTCGTCCTAGTTATGATGGATGATAAAATTATAAAGAAAACGTCTTAAAACATTTTTAATTACCAGTTTAGGTGATTTTGCGATAATTATAGATATGAAGCAGGAAAACATGTATAATTTGGGAGAGCACGTCATGATATATGAGAAGTGCAGACTAAAACCACGCCCGGGGGTAACTTATCTTTACCCCAAGTTCCAACAAGCTGCAATAACAATAACAAAGGCACTTTTGCCATCCCCTCTGCAATGCACATTTCTCACAAGACGTCATTTGGTGTAATATGGTATAAAGCTTAATGACGAGTTAAACAAAAATCACAACCTGTATTATCGACATTATCTAGATTTCTAATAAAAAAAAATCAAACTTTATAAAAAGAATTGGGGCTCAGGAAAAAATTGGGCAGTCTTGGGGGACCGCTGGCAGAAGTGAAAACTGAAAACTAGGAAATATTTAGTGCAATTCGAACCCACACTAGTAAACAAGTCAGAATATTGGAAATATTTTAAAACAATGCTGTCTAGCTGATCTACCGAGGTTTTGAAAAATACGAAATTTTAAGTTTAAGGCGAAAATTTAGGAGCGAAGTATATAAATGCAAATTTTAGAAAAAAAAAACTCTAAATTTCAAGGTGAAAGTAGACATTTCGAATAATAAGTGAAGATTTCTAGAAAAATTCGAGATTTCGAAAAAAGCCGGAACAGGTTCGAATTTAAACTTAACAAGAAAATAAAAGTTCTTGAAGTTTCGAGATAAAAAAACGTTGATATTGAATTTTGTGTAAATTTTGTGATATTTTCGGTCCGGTCCTGCGTACTAAAGATCGCGTACGAGCAGCGTCGCACCCCAACTGATCAACCTGCGGCCCATCGTCGCATCTGCGGCGACCGAGAACCGAACCGATCGCTAGTCCGTCCGCGTCGAGCGTACAACACATAGAAGTAAATCAAAAGATGAAATTGCAGGTTTGTAATCGCGTCGCCTGTGGCACGTAATCCGGTGAGCCAATCGCGAGGCCGGCATCTCCGCTCCGTGGCCAATGGCCGCGAGTCTTACCCCCGGCAGGATCGGCGTTAGCCAAAGGACTCGAAACTACTACCGACGACTCGCACACACAGTGCCTCCAAATCCGCCTGAAACCAACATATCGCCACGGTCCTCGCGGTCCCAAAATCGCTGAAAACCTGTGATATTACATGTGTGCGATGTGCGAGTACGTTTTTGTGTGTCGCAAGGGCGCATGCGTCCGTTTGTGATTTAAAAAAAAATAAACAACCACCACCCGATAAAAGTGCTTGTTTCCTGTATTTTTTTGTGATCCTGGCTTTGGGAAATTATGGAATGATGTCAGGGTTTTACCACCCCAATTCGACCCATTACAATAAATATGAAGTAGTAAGTACACTCAAAGATAGACACTTGTGCAGGACATCCCTTATGTTAAGGACTCGAAATTTGGAAACCAAAAACTGAAAAATGATGCAGAGACAAAAATCATAGAATGTTGTTCTAAATTTCGTTTTTTTTCTCTATATTAATTTTCATCAAAATCGGTTCACTAGTTGAGCCGTGAAAAGCCAACAAAAATAAGGAAAGACAAACACATTTTCGTATTTATGTTTAGTTACGATTAGGATTTATACCATGTAGTAGAAACCCATAGAAAATTCAAGAAAAATTGTATTTTCTTGGCGTATTACTAGTTTAAATCTGGCCGTTTTCGTGATGAAAATAAGCCTATGTTTTAACTTGGGTTCCAAGGAAGCTCTATACCAATTTTCATCGAAGAAAATCCAAAAAAATGTAACTTCTTTGGCGTATTATTAATTTAAATCTGACAGTTTTCGTGATGAAAGTAAGCCTATGTTTTAACTTGGGTTCCAAGGAAGCTCTACATCAATTTTCATCAAAATTGGTTCAGTAGTTGAGCCGTGAAAAGCCAACAAACCCAAAGACAGACAAACACATTTTCGCATTTATTTATTATTATTTTTGATAATGTCAGGTTTTTTGAAAGGTAGGATTTTATTTCAGTTTTCAGAAATAAGTTATGTACTTCTCAAAATTTGAATTTGGTTAAAGACTTAGGATCTTTTCTCAAAATTTCAACTTTTTTGAAAATTTCGGTTTTTTACTGACTTTTCAAAATGCTTAACTTATCTAAAATTTTAACTTTTTCAATTTAACTCTCTTTGAAAATTGTCGACTGTGTTAATAATTTCGACTTTTTCAACATTTTTATTTTACGAAAATTTCAAATTTCTTTGAAAACTTGAATAATGAAAATTTTTGATGTTGTCAAGTTTCTTGAAAATTCAAATTCTTTCCAAATTTCGATTTTATATCAAAATTTCGATTTTATATCAAAATTTCGATTTTATATCAAAATTTGGAACCAAGTTATGTATTTTTTTAAAACTTCGACAAAATTTGGTCTTTCAAGACTTTAGGACCTTTTCTTAAAATTTCGACTTTTGTCAAAATTTTTTAGTTTTGATTTTTCCGAAGATTTCGAAAAATTCAATTTTTTCGTGAACATTTCGAATTTTTAAAGTTTATGCTTTTTTTTGGAAGCTTGGCTTTTTTGTAAGATGTTGTCAAAATTTTGACTCTTGAATTTTCGACTTATCAAAATTAATTTTTTTGAAAACTATAATTTTTATTAAAAATTTTGATTCTTAATAATTTCGTCTATTTTTTCAATTCCATTTTTTTGAAAATTTTCAAATTTTTTACAATGTTTCTTTTAAATCGAGATATTTTTTAAAATATTGGCCTTTTAAAATTTTTGACTTTTTTGCTTGATTTCGAATTTTTCTTGAAAATTTGACTTTTTAATTAATCATTATTATTTTTACCTTTTCAAAACCTCGATATTTCTTTCAAAACCTCGATATTTTTTTAAAATTTTGACATTTTTTAAATTCTTCACCTTTTTTCAGAAATTTCGGCCTTTCTCAAAATTTCGACATTTTTTTGAAAATCTGGGCTTTTTGATAGTTTTGGCCTTTTTTGTTATATTACGGTTTTAAAATTTTGGGTTTTTACTGAAAATTTGACTGAATTTTTTCAGTTTTTGATATTGTACAACTAATTTCCACTTTTTTGAAAAAATTCGAATTTTTCTTGAAAATTTCGTCACTTTTTAATTAATTATTATTATTTTGACTTTTTCAAAATCTCGATATATTTTTAAAACTTTTGACATTTTTTGAAAATCTTTACCTTTTTTGAAAAACTTCGGCCTTCCTCAAAATTTCGACCTTTTTTTTGAAAATCTGGACTTTTTGATAGCTTTGGTCTTTTTTTTATATTTCGGTTTCAAAAATTTGGGTTTTTACTGAAAATTTGACTAAATTTTTTCAGTTTTTGATATTTTACACTAATTTAGCAAAATTTTCACTTTTTGAACATTTAAAATTTTTAGGAAATTTTGGCGGTTTTTATGTTCCAAAATTTTTTGAAAATATCGATTGTTCAAAATTTTGATTTTTGTTCAATTTTTGATTTTAAAATTTCGACTTCTTCATTACAAATTTCTGCTTTTATCGACATTATGCTTCTTTTGGACATTTTTTGAAAAGTTTGCCTTATTTTTAAATTATTAGCCTTTTTGAATATTTTATCAATTTTTCGAAATTCTGAAAAATGCTTCACCTTTAGTTAAACATTTTGACCTTTTTTAAATGTAGATATTATTCCACTTTTTTAAAAATTCGAGCTTTTTTTAATGTTTGATTTTTTCTTGATATACCACCTTTGTTTCAAAATTTAAATTTTTTGAAATTTTCAAATTTTTAAAGTGAAAACTGCTTTAGGCGCATTTAGCAATTTTGGTTGAGGAGTAAAATACAAAATACAGAATACAGCATGCAGAATACAGAATACAGAATACAGAATACAGAATACAGAATACAGAATACAGAATACAGAATACAGAATACAGAATACAGAATACAGAATACAGAATACAGAATACAGAATACAGAATACAGAATACAGAATACAGAATACAAAATACAAAATACAAAATACAAAATACAAAATACGAAATACGGAATACGGAATACGGAATACGGAATACGGAATAGGGAATACGGAATATGGAATACGGAATACGGAATACAAAATACAAAATACTGTGTACAAAATACAAAATACAATCATACAAAATACAATCATACAATATACAAAATACAATTATATAAAATACAATCATACAAAATACAATTATACAAAATACAATTATACAAAATACAATCATACAAAATACATTCATACAAAATAAAATCATACAAAATACAGTCATACAAAATACAATCATACAAAATACAAAATACAAAATACAATCATACAAAATACAATCATACAATATACAATCATACAAAATACAATCATACAAAATACAATCATACAATATACAATCATACAAAATACAATCATACTAAATACAATCATACAAAATACAATCATACAAAATACAATCATACAAAATACAATCATACAAAATACAATCATACAAAATACAATCATACAAAATACAATCATACAAAATACAATCGTACAAAATACAATCGTACAAAATACAAAATACAATCGTACAAAATACAATCGTACAAAATACAATCGTACAAAATACAGTCGTACAAAATACAATCGTACAAGATACAATCGTACAAGATACAATCATACAAGATACAATCATTCAAGCTTTTTTTAATGTTTAATTTTTTCTTGAAATGCCACCTTTGTTTTAAAATTTAAATTTTTTGAAATTTTCAAATTTTTGAAGTGAAAACTGCTTTAGGCGCATTTAGCAATTTTGGTTGGGGAGTGAAATACAAAATACGAAATACAGAATACACAGTATAGAATACAGAATACAAAATACAGAATACAGAATACAGAGTACAGAATACAGAATACAGAATACAGAATACAGAATACAAAATACAATATACAGAATACAGAATACAGAATACAGAATACAGAATACAGAATACAGAATACAGAATACAGAGTACAGAATACAGAATACAAAATACAAAATACAAAATACAATATACAGAATACAGAATACAAAATACAAAATACAAAATGCAACATACAAAATACAAAATACAAAATACAAAATACAAAATACAAAATACAAAACTCAAAATACAAAATACAAAATACAAAATACAAAATACAAAATACAAAATACAAATACAAAACTCAAATACAAAATACAAAATACAAAATACAAAATACAAAATACAAAATACAAAATACAAAATACAAATACAAAATACAAAATACAAAATACAAAATACAAAATACAAAATACAAAATACAAAATACAAAATACAAAATACAAAATACAAAATACAAAATACAAAATACAAAATACAAAATACAAAATACAAAATACAAAATACAAAATACAAAATACAAAATACAAAATACAATCATACAAAATACAAAATACAATCATACAAAATACAATCATACAAAATACAATCATACGAAATACAATCATACAAAATACAATCATACGAAATACAATCATACGAAATACAATCATACAAAATACAATCATACAAAATACAATCATACAAAATACAATCATACAAAATACAATCATACAAAATACAATCATACAAAATACAATTATACAAAATACAATCATACAAAATACAATCATACAAAATACAATCATACAAAATACAATCATACAAAATACAATCATACAAAATACAATCATACAAAATACAATCATACAAAATACAATCATACAAAATACAATCATACAAAATACAATCATACAAAATACAACATACCATATACAATCATACAAAATACAATCATACAAAATACAATCGTACAAAATACAATCGTACGAAATGCAATCGTACAGAATACAATTGTACAAAATACAATCGTACAAAATACAATCATACAAAATACAACATACAATCGTACAAAATACAATCATATAAAATACAATCGTACAAACTGCAATCGTACAGAATACAATCGTACAAAATGCAATCGTACAAAATGCAATCGTACCAA
The DNA here is from genome assembly GCA_028583605.1 of Dastarcus helophoroides. Classification (NCBI taxonomy): domain Eukaryota; kingdom Metazoa; phylum Arthropoda; class Insecta; order Coleoptera; family Bothrideridae; genus Dastarcus; species Dastarcus helophoroides. Next base: position 13,407,206 of record CM053337.1, on the reverse strand, counting down.
ATACAATCGTACAAATTCAAAATACAATCGTACAAAATACAATCGTACAAAATGCAATCGTACCAAATACAATCGTACAAAATACAATCGTACAAAATACAGTCGTACAAAATATAATCCTACAAAATACAATCGTACAAAATACAATCGTACAAGATACAATCATACAAGATACAATCATACAAGATACAATCATACAAGATACAATCATACAAGATACAATCACACAACATACAACAAAACACACAACACACAAAATCTAACATACAAAATACAATATACAAGATACAAACAAAATACAAATTTTTGGCAACTACAAAAATTAGGAAAGAATTTGCGTCAAATCAGACGAAATTCGTGGCTAAAGAAGTGAAATTTCGTAGAACAGTGTTTCCCAAAGTGCGGTACGCGTATCCCCAGGGGTACAGGCACATCTATAGAATTCGTGCAGATTGCAGAATGATGTTTTGTTCAAATTCGTTGATCGATCAGTAGCTTAACAAACAGACAAACGCACCCCCTTTAGTGTGTTTATCTCTCTAGCTTATTTATCTATGAGTTAACGTGGGGTACTCAACGTTACCTAAAACTTATGGAAAGGGTACACAAATGTCGAAAGTTGGGGAAACGCTGTCGAAGAAAAAAAAATAAAGTACAGCATTCCTGTCGGCACGAAATCGTTCCACTTGTGTGATGCGAGTATGACGAGCCCAGACATTTGCCAGGGTAGCTTAGAGGAATGTGTTCTGGTTTCTTATTTAATTGATGAGGCCATTGTGGAATGCTGATAATTACTTCTGCTCCTCGACGAGGAGTTTTACCGAACAGGTGTTCCGTGCAACGAATAATACACCCGAAGAACGCATTATTTCATTTCATTATTTGCATATTTTTACATAAGATTAGACTAGGAAAATTGTTTAGCTATACGAACGGTATGTCGTCATGTAATTGTCGACGTTTAATTTCGTTCTTCGACCAATTACAATGAAAAATGCCTAACAGGTAACGTGGCGTACTCGTATATGCAATTATCTGTCACGCATGTTGACAAAGTGTGCTATGAATAATCATGATGATCGCTAGCAACAATGATGCAATAAATTGGGGTTTCGTCAATAAAACTTTCACTGATTCAGTCAAACTTTTTAATCCCTTGTGGTATTGTAGCATCAAACAAAGAAAGAAGAAGAAGAAGAAGAGAAAAATACCATTACGCACTATAACTGATGACTTCCACTAATTTGAACTAGTTCTGATGCTTTGTTATTTTTGGAAACTGGAGAAATATTATAGCACACCAAGATCGACCTTGTTAAACAGAAAAGCAACTTGGTTTCCTTTTTGAGTACAATCTATTTCTTTTTATTTCATATGTTTTGTGCTTCTTGTTTAAATGATGATGATAGTCTGTGACGTGTGCCAAAGCTAGACACCGAGACATTTTCGTTGACACTCACTTATGTGGCAATCCCCGAGAACAATCATCACTGCTGATATGCAATAATGCGAGACGACCAAGGTGAAGAAACTTTAACATTTTCCGTAGCGGGTGGGAAAGCAAATCCGTTTAACATTTCATATTGTTTAAAGTATCGTATTATTAGTTTTGTCCCCGTTTGGAATTCGGCTGCCAGCTTTGGGGCACTAATAAATCGACGAATGCGACGGATTATGTTTATTGAATCCGTCGGCGTATGAAATAGTTGTGATAATTTTTAAATAATTTCAGTTGTCAAAGAAAAGTATTATTTATTTACAAATTTGTCCCGCATCACATAAATTAGCCGTAATAAAGCAAAATAAATTTTTAATAAGACTATAATTATTCAAATTTGTCGAAATTTCTGCGCCTAAAGTGGCTTTCTTTGTATTAAGGAGTACACGTAATTTCCCAATTTTGAATTTCAAATGAGATAAGTTTTAAAATTACACTACAGGTGTTTATAATGTATTTTGGGAGGAATATTAATTTGTTTGTTGTTTCCATGAAAAAGCTTTCGGTGAAATATTGAATTTATTACACAAGAAATCTATAATCAAGTGAGTATTAACATTTTTATGAATAAGTGTAGTATGTTCAAAGTGATAGTATTCAATTAAATGCGTGGTGTGTTGACCCCTTTAATGGAATGTACCAGACGGTTGTTATCGCGAAGTGACTCATGTGCCTACCACATACTCTAGACCTAGAAGTTCCAATGAATGGAAGTCTGCCAACAACTCTTGGGTACAAATATACGCGCTCCCCCAAACTGATTGAATCGAATTATTTTTTATAAGTTACGAGTTTTTGGTTCGAAATATTGATTTCTGATAATGTTCAAATATTTCCAGGAAGAGGTAATTCGGCTAAGGAAGAAGAACTTCAATTTTATCATTCTATTAAATACTTGGACCACGATATTTGAACACTATTCACTTTGTCTATATTTAGGTGTCTAAGCAAGTTACGTTTTAAATGTTGCAGTCAGTCTAATTTAGTAAATATATCACGCTTGGTCTAAGGTGTAATTATCTACGAAACTACAAACATTTCGAAAGTTTCAAATTCCAACACCCTCAATCATTTTGCAATTTGTTATACCTAATTATTAAATAACTTGTTTCGGATTTTGATAAAATTACCTGGAAAATTACTGTTATTTTCTACATTCTGCCGTATTCTTATACCTTTAATAGCTCTAATTAGTTATGGCTGTGAAATTTATTATCTTCGGACGTAAATCGTACCTACTTTCGAAAATAAACCACGACCGGCGACCTTAGAATGGCATTTTTTTAAAACGATTTTTGCCCACAAAATTATGCAAGTGTGATCACAAAACAATAAATTTTAAGTTGTTTAATAACTAGAAAAAAAATAACAAACAAAGAAAGAAAAATATCTGCTCTTATATTCTTCTGATTAGAAGAAGCTGATTGTTTTTATATTCCTCCGGATAAAATAAGATAAATGATCTCATTTTTATATGAATAGAAGATGAGAGATATCATTTTTTAAATAGAGCGATATCATTTTTTAAATAGAGCGATATCATTTTTTAAATAGAAGATAAATGCTCTGGTATTATTTTGGAAAAAATAACATAAATGCTTTTATCTTTTGAATAGAAGAAGATAAGGGCTTTTGTATTTTTCTGGCTTAAAAAAGATAAATGCATCAAACTTTTTTTGAATAGAAGAAAATGAGTGCTCTTATCTTCTTCTAAGTAGATTGAGATAAATTTTCTCTAAATATAGTAGAATGTTTTTTCTTGTAAATAATAGAAGAAAATGAGTATTCTTATCTTCCAAATGCGAGAAAATACATGCTCTAATCTTCTTCTGACTAGAAAAAGATAAATGCTCTTACATTTTTCTGGATAAAAGAAGATAAATGATCTCATATTAATAGAAGATAAGTAATATTATTTTTCAAATAGAAGATAAATGCTCTCGTGTTCTTTTGAAAAGAAGCTGTTATCTTCTGAACAGAAGAAGATGAGTGCTTTCGCATTTTTTTGGTTTGAGATAAATACATTAACCTTTTTTTGAATAGAAGAAAATAAGTGCTCATATCTTCTTCTAAGTAGCTTGAAATGAGTTTTCTCTAAAGATAGTAAAGCATGAGTGTTTTTTCTTGTCAATAGAAGAAAATGAGTGTTCTTATCTCCCAAATGCGAGAAAATAGATGCTCTAATCTTTTTATGACTAGAAGAAGATGAATGCTCTTACATTCTTCTGGATAAAAGAAGATAAATGTTCTTATCTTTATATTTTTAATCTTTTTCTGACTAGAAAAAGATGAATGCTCGCGTATTCTTCCGGATAAAAAAAGATACCCATTTTTATATGAATAAAAGATAAGTAATATTATCTTTTAAATAGAAGATAAATGCTCTCGTGTTCTTTTGAAAAGAAGTTGTTATCTTCTGAACAAAAGAAAATGAGTACTTTCACTTTTTTTGGTTTGAGGTAAATACATTAATCTTTTCTTGAATAGAAGAAAATGAGTGCTCATATCTTCTTCTAAGTAGCTTAAGATAAATTTTCTCTAAACATAGGAAAGCATGAGTGTTTTTTCTTGCAAATAGAAGAAAATCAGTATTCTTATCTTCCAGATGCGAGAAAATACATGCTCTAATCTTCTTCTGACTAGAAAAAGATAAATGCTCTTACATTCTTCTGGATAAAAGAAAATGAATGTTCTTATCTTTATATTTTTAACCTTTTTCTGACTAGAAAAAGATGAATGCTCGTATATTCTTCTGGATAAAAACGATAAATGATCTCATCTTTATATGAATAGAAGGTAAGTAATATTATCTTTTAAATAGAAGATAAATGCTCTCGTGTTCTTTTGAAAAGAAGCTGTTATCTTCTGAACAAAAGAAAATGGGTACTTTCGCCTTTTTTTATTGGTTTGAGATAAATACATTAATCTTTTCTTGAATAGAAGAAAATGAGTGCTCATATCTTCTTCTAAGTAGCTTGAAATAAATTTTCTCTAAACATAGTAAAGCATGAGTGTTTTTTCTTGCAAATAGAAGAAAATGAGTATTCTTATTTTCCAAATGCGAAAAAATACATGCTCTAATTTCTTCTGACTAGAAAAAGATAAATGCTCTTACATTCTTCTGGATAAAAAAAGATACAGGTTCTTATCTTTATATTTTTGATCTTTTTCTGACTAGAAAAAGATTAATGCTCGTATATTCTTCTGGACCAAAAAAGATAAATAATCCCATTTTTATATGAAAGGAAGATAAGTAATATTATCTTTTAAATAGAAGATAAATGCTCTCGTATTCTTTTGAAAAGAAGCTGTTATCTTCTGAACAAAAGAAAATGAGTAATTTCGCCTTTTTTTGGTTTGAGGTAAATACATCAATCTTTTTTTGAATAGAAGAAAATGAGTGCTCATATCTTCTGCTAAGTAGCTTGAGATAAATTTTCTCTAAACATATAGAACAAACAAATAGAAGAAAATGAGTATTCTTATCTTCCAGATGCGAGAAAATACATGCTCTAATCTTCTTCTAACTAAAAAAAGATAAATGCCCTTACATTCTTCTGGATAAAAAAAGATAAATGTTCTTATCTTTATATTTTTAATCTTTTTCTGACTAGAAAAAGATGAATGCTCATATACTCTTCTGGATAAAAGAAGATAAATGATCTCATATTTATATGAATAGAAGATAAGCGATATTATCTTTTAAATAGTAGATAAATGCTCTTGTGTTCTTTTGAAAAAAAGCTGTTATCTTCTGAACAGAAGAAGATGAGTGCTTTCGCATTTTTTTTTGGTTTGAGATAAATACATTAATCTTTTTTTTAATAGAAGAAAATGAGAGCTCATATCTTCTTCTTTCTGAGATAAATTTTCTCTAAATATATTAAGGCATGAGTCTTTTTTCTTGAAAATAGAAGAAAATGAGTATTCTTATCTTCCATATGCTCTAATCTTTTTCTGACTAGAAGAAGATGATTGCTCTTATATTCTTCTGAATAAAAGAACATAAATGATATCATTTTTATGTGAATAGAAGATGAGGATAGATCATAATCTATGAAGATGAATGATAACATCTTAGAAATGGAAGATAAATGCTCTCGTGTTTTTTTTTTAAAATAACCTAAATGCTTTTATCTTCTGAATGGAAGAATTTAAGTGCTTGCTTTTGAATTTTCCTGAATAAAAAAGTGTAATCCTCTTTTAAATAGAAAAAAATGAGTGTTTACATCTTCTTCTAAATAGATGAAGATAAATTCGCCATGTTCTTCTAAATATAGAAAAGCATGAGTGTTTTTTCTTATAAATAGAAGAAAATTAGTGCTCTTACCTTCAAAATGGTAGAAAATTCAAACTTCAAATTTTTTTTGACTAAAAGAAAATGAGTGCCCTTATATTCTGGATAAATGGAGATAAATGATCTCATTTTTATATGAATAAAAGAAAATGACTGGTATCATCTTCTAAATAGAAGATTAATGCCCTTGTGTTCTTTTGAAAAGACGAACGTGGATGCTCTTATCTTCTGAATAGGAGAAAATGAGTGATTCTGTACTTTTCTGGCTAAAAGAAAGTAAATGCATTCATCTTTTGGCTAAAAAAAAGATAAATGCATTCATCTTCTTTTACATATAAGAAAATCAGTGCTTATATCTTTTTTTTTAATAGAAGAAAATAAATTCTTTCATCTTCTAAATATAGAAGACTGTGAATGTTTTTCTTTTGAATGAACGAAAACTAATGGTCACTAGAAAAAAATAAATCCTTTTATTCTCTTTCTCTTCCAGATAGAAGAAAATGAGTGCACTTATATATTTCTAATTAAAAGAAAATGTTTTTCCAAATAGAAGAGCATTAGCATTGTTATCTGGATAAAAGAAGGTTAATGATCTCATCTTTATACGAATAAAAGAAAATAAGCAATATCATCTTCTAAATAGAAGATAAATGTCCTCGTGTTCTTTTTAAAAGACGAATATGAATGTTCTTCTGAATAGAATAGTGCGTTTATATTTCTATGGCCAAAAGAAGATAATCCTCTTTCAAATGGAAGAATATGAATGCTTCTGACTTCTTCTGAATAGAAGAAGATAAATTCCCTTCGTATTCTTCTAAATAGAAGAGCTTAAGTGTTCTTATCATATTCTGGATGACGAAGAAAACAAGTGCTCTTATATTTTTCTGACTAGAAGCAGATAAATACGCTCATCTTCTTGAAAATGGAAGAAAATGAATGCTCCTATCTTCTAAATATAAGATGAGTGTTTTTATATTCCTGTGATTAAAAGAAGATAAATACTCTATTTCTTTCCAAATGAAAGAAAATAAATGCTTTCATCTTCTTCTGAATAGAAGAAGATAAATTCCCTTCATGTTCTTCGAAATAGAAGAGCGTGAGTATTATAATTATCTTCTTAATGATATTTTTCTGGTTAGAAGAAGGTAAATGCGCTTATTTTCATGCAAATGCGCTCATTGTCTTGCAAATGCGCTCATCTTCTTGCAAATGCGCTCATCTTCTTGCAATGAAAGAAAACGATTGCTCTTGTCTTCTAAATAGAAGAAGATGAGTGTTTTTGTATTTCTATGGCTAAAAGAAGATAAATACTCTATTTTTTCCAAATGAGAGAAAATAAATGCTTTCATCTTCTTCTGAATAGAAGAAGATCAATTCCCTTCATGTTCTTCTAAATAGAAGAGCGTGAGTGTCATTATCATTTAGTGAATGAAAAAAAAACGAGCGCACTTATATTTTTCTGGCTAGAAGAAGGTAAATGCGCTCATGTTCTCCAAATGCTCGTATTTTCTTGCAAATGGAAGAAAATGAGTGCTATTGTCTTCTAAATAGATTAGTGTTTTTTTATTTCTATGGCAAAAAAGGTAAATACTTTAATTATTTTTCCAAATGGAAGAAAATGAAGGCTTTCATCTTCTTCTGAATAGAAAATAGAACAGGATCAATTCCCTTCGTGTGCTTCTAAATAGAAGAGCGTGAGTGTTATTATCATCTTCTGAATGAAAGAAAAACGAGTGCTCTTATATTTTTCTGGTTAGAAGAAGGTAAATGCGCTCATTTTCTTGCAAATGCGCTCATCTTTTTGCAAATGGAAGAAAATTAGTGCTCTTGTCTTCTAAATAGAAGAAGATGAGTGTTTTTGTATTTCTATGTCTAAGAAAAGATAAATACTCTATTTTTTTCTAAATGAAAGAAAATAAATGCTTTGATCTTCTTCTGAAGAGAATAAGATCAATTCTCTTCGTGTTCTTCTAAATAGAAGAGCGTGAATGTTATTATCATCTAGTGAATGAAAAAAAAAACGAATGCAGTTATATTTTTCTGGCTAAAAGAAGGTATATGCGCTCATCTTCTCGCAAATACGCTCATCTTCTCGCAAATACGCTCATCTTCTTGCAAATGGAAGAAAATGAGTGTTCTTGTCTTCTAAATAGAAGAAGATTAGTGTGTTTATATTTCTATGGCTAAAAAAAGATAAATACTTTAATTTTTTCCAAATGGAAGAAAATAAAGGCTTTCATCTTCTTCTGAATAGAAGAAGACCAATTTCCTTCGTGTTCTTCTAAATGGAAGAGTGTGAGTGTTATTATCATCTTCTGAATGAAAAAAAAAAACGAGTTCACTTATATTTTTCTGGCTACAAGAAGGTAAATGCGTTTATCTTCTCGCAAATGCGCTCATCTTCTTGCAAATAGAAGTAAATGAGTGCTCTTGTCTTCTAAACAGAAGAAGATGAGTGTTTTTGTATTTCTATGAATAAAAAATAATAAATACTCTATTTTTTTCTAAATGAAAGAAAATAAATGCCTTCATCTTTTTCTGAATAGAAGAAGATCAATTCCCTTCGTGTTCTTCTAAATAGAAGAGCGTGAGTGTTATTATCATCTAATGAATGAAAAAAAAACGAGTGCACTTATATTTTTCTGGCTAGAAGAAGTTAAATGCGCTAATTTTCTTGCAAATGCGCTCATTTTCTTGCAAATGCGCTCATCTTTTTGCAAATGAAAGAAAATTAGTGCTCTTGTCTTCTAAATTGAAGAAGATGAGTGTTTTTGTATTTCTATGGCTAAAAAAAAATAAATACTCTAAATTTTTTCCAAATGAAAGAAAATAAATGCTTTCATCTTCTTCTGAAGATAATAAGATCAATTCCCTTCGTGTTCTTCTAAATAGAAGAGCGTGAGTGTCATTATCATCTAGTGAATGAAGAAAAAACGAGTGCACTAATATTTTTCTGGCTAGAAGAAGGTAAATGCGCTCATCTTCTCGCAAATGCGCTCATCTTCTTGCAAATGGAAGAAAATAAGTGCTCTTGTCTTCTAAATAGAAGAAGATGAGTGTTTTTATATTTCTATTGCTAAAAAAAGATAAATATTCCTAATGTCTTTGCAAATGAAAGAATATAAATGCTTTTATCTTCTACAGAAGAGAAGAAGATAAATTCCCTTCGTATTCTTCTCAAGAGAAGAGTGTGAGTGTTATTATCATCTTCTGAATAAAAAAAAATAAGGATGCTCTTATATTTTTCTGGCTAGAAGAACGTAAATGAGCTCATCTTCTTGCAAATGCGCCCTTCTTCTTGCAAATGGAAGCAAATGACTGCTCTTGTCTTCTAAATAGGAAAAGATGAGTGTTTTCGTATTTCTATTGTTCAAAAAAGATAAATACTCTTAATATCTTTCCAAATGAAAGAAAATAAATGCTTTCATCTTCTGCTGAAGGGAAGAAGATAAATTCCCTTCGTGTTTTTCTAAATAGAAAAGCGTGAGTGTTATTATTATCCTCTGAATGAAAAAAAATAAGGATACTCTTATATTTTTCTGGCTAGAAGAAGATAAATGCGCTCATCTTCTTGTAAATGCGCTCATCTTCTTGTAAATGCGCTCATCTTCTTGTAAATGCGCTCATCTTCTTGTAAATGCGCTCATCTTCTTGTAAATTCGTTCATCTTCTTGCAAATGCGCTCAAATACACCCATTTTCTTCTATTTAGAAGAAAAGAGCTCCTTCATCTTCTTCCAAATGGAAGAAGATGAAGGAGATGAGTGTATTTTATATTTCTATGGCTAAAAGCAAATAAATACCCTAATCTTCTTCTGAATAAAAGAAAACGAGTGCTTCTATATTTTTTTGGCCAGAAGAAGGTAAATGCTCTCATCTTCTTGTGAATGGAAGAAAATCAGTGCTTTTATCTTCTTAATCGGAGAAGATAAGTGCTATTATATTTCTTTGGCTAAAAGAAGAGAAATACCTCATTTTTTTTTCAAATAAAAGAAAATTAATGCTTTCATCTTCTTCCGAATAGAAGAAGATAAATGTCCTTCGCGTTCTTCTAAACAGAACAGCGTGATTGTTATTATCATTTGCTGAATTAAAGAGAACGATTGCTCTTATATTTTTCTCGCTAGAAGAAGGTACAAGCTCTCATCTTCTTGCAAATGAAAAATAATGGGTGCTTTTATCGTCTAAATAGAAGAAGATGAGTGCTCTTATATTTCTTTGGCCAAAAGAAAATAAATCCTCCAATTTTCTTCCAAATAAAACAAAATGAATGTTTCCATTTTCTTTCAAATAGAAAATTATAAATGTCCTTTGGGTTTTTCTAAATAGAAGAATTATTATCATCTTCTGAATAAAAGAAAACTAGTGCGTCCATAATTTTTTGGCTAGAAGAAGGAAAATGGGCTCATTTTCCTGCAAATGGAATAAAATGAATGTTCTTATCTTCTAAATAGAAGGGAGTGCTTTTATCTTTTAAATACAAGAAGATGAGTATTTTTATATTTCTATGAAGAAGATAAATAGTCTAATCTTCTATCAAATAAAAGAAACTGAATCCTTCCATCTTCTTCTAAATAGAAAAATGCTCTTTGGATTCTTTTAAACAGAAGAGCATAGTTAATGTTACCATCTTCTGAATAAAGGAAAACAAGTGTTTGTATATTTTTTTGGCTAGCAGAAAATAAATGCTTTCATATTCTTTCAAATGGAAAAAAAATCAATGCTCTTATCTTCTAAATAGAAGAAGATAAGTATTCGTATATTTCTTTGGCTAAAAGAAGATAGATCTTTCAGTTTTCTTCCAAATAAAAGAATATAAAAGCTTTCACCTTCTTCCGAATAGAAAAAGATAAATTTCCTTCGTTTTCTTCTAAACAGAAGAGTGTGGGTGTTATAATCATCTTCTAAATAAAAGAAAATTAGTGCTTTTATGTTTTTCTGCCGAAAAGGAAGTAAACGCTTTCATCTGCTTGCAAATGGAAGAAGTTGAATGCTGTTATCTTCTTAATAGAAGAAGACGAGTCTCTTATCTTCTAAATAGAAGGAGACGAGTCTCTTATATTTCTATGGCTAAAAGAAGAGAAATACTCTAAGTTTCTTCCAAATAAAGGATAATGAGGGGTTCCATCTTTTGAATAGGAGAAGGAGAAGATATATGCTCTCATCTGTTTGCAAAAGGAAGAATTTAAGTGCTTTTATCTTTTAAATAGAAGATGACTGCTCTTATATTTTTCTAGTTAAAAGAAACCAAACACTCTTAATTTTCTTCCAAATAAAGGGTAATGAGAGGTTCCCTCTTTTGAATAGGAGAAGATATATGCTCTCATCTGTTTGCAAAAGGAAGAATTTAAGTACTCTTATCTTTTAAATAGAAGAAGACTGTTGCTCTTATATTTTTCTAGCCAAAAGAAGATAAATACTCCTAATTTTCTTCCAAATAAAGAATAATGAGGGGTTCCATCTTCCGAATAGAAGAAGATATATGCTCTCATCTGCTTGCAAAAGGACGAAGTTAAATGCTCTTATCTTTTAAATAGAAGATGACTGCTCTTATATTTTTCTAGTTAAAAGAAACCAAACACTCTTAATTTTCTTCCAAATAAAGGGTAATGAGGGGTTCCATCTTCTGAATAGGAGAAGACATATGCTCTCATCTGTTTGCAAAAGAAAGAATTTAAGTGCTTTTATCTTTTAAATAGAAGAAGATGACTGCTCTTATATTTTTCTAGCTAAAAGAAGCCAAACACTCCTAATTTTCTTCCAAATAAAGGGTAATGAGAGGTTCCATCTTTTGAATAGGAGAAGATATATGCTCTCATCTGTTTGCAAAAGGAAGAATTTAAGTACTCTTATCTTTTAAATAGAAGAAGATTACTGCTCTTATATTTTTCTAGCCAAAAGGAGATAAATACTCTTAATTTTCTTCCAAATAAAGGATAATGAGGGGTTCCATCTTCTGAATAGAAGAAGATATATGCTCTCATCTGTTTGCAAAAGGACGAAGTTAAATGCTCTTATCTTTTAAATAGAAGATGACTGCTCTTATATTTTTATAGCTAAAAAAAACAAATGCTCTAAGCTTCGTTCAAATAAAAGAAAATGACTGCTTCCATTTTCTTCTGAATTCAAGAATATAAATGTTTTTTTTTCCAAACGGATAAGCGTGAGTGTTATTTCTGCTTCTAAATAAAAGAAAAGAGTGCTGCCCTATTTTTCTGACTAGAAGAAAATAAATGCTGTCATACTTTTTGCAAATCAAGGAAACAAGTGCTCTTCTGAATAAAAGATCATGAGTGTTCTTATCTTTTTCTGAATAGAAGAATTTTTTGGCCAAAAGGAGATAAATGCTTTCATCTTCTAAATAGAAAAAAATGAATGATCTTATCGTCTTCTGAATGGAAATTTTTTGCGAGTTTATCTTCTTCTAAATAGAATTTTCCTAAATAGACGAAGATAAATGCGTTTATCTTCTTTTAAATTAATGGTGGGTACTTTCATCTTCCCTCTAGATGGAAGGCGATGTTCGATAAGTACTCTCTTGAGCCATCCCACTTAGAAAGCAACCATCCAGATGCACAAATGAATTCATAAACTCTCCCAGAATTTTGTAACCTTACGAATATCAAGTAGCGAGAAATTTCGTTTATTTATTTATTTTTTTCAAGAATCAGTCTGTAATAAACCGCGAGTCATTAGTTCTTGCCATCAATTAACAAAAGCCATTTCTGTGATACTTTACCTGTGCATGTAATAGTTATTCAGTTGACGTAAGTATTGCAAAATCTCGCCGCGTTGATAGCACACCATTTAAAAGCCATCAAACGCAACTTGAGCAAATTACGTTAAATAACGCAACGAATCAATTGAACTCGCAATAACGAGCCATTTATTGAATAAAATGGGCCCCAGGCGAACGCCTTGTGGCACCGTTGAAACAACACTAGATTCCGAATCAAATGAAAAGCTTTCACCTGTTCCTTTTAATCCCATCGTCTGTTGGATCGTAAAGTAAATCAATTTAAATAGAATTTCTCTAGGGCTATACACACCAATTCATAAATGAAGCAATCATCATCAGTATAAATACCTAATTAATGCGGACAGTTTCTGGTTTTTGTGGCTCGGCCACCTTAGGCAACAAGCAGCTTTGGTTATAACCGTCTTGTTTTGATGTTCCGGAATCAGGAAACGAACGAACGCATACTACTATTCGCGTCCGCAGAAATGTGATTCTAAGCAGCAGAATCTCGCTTTATTAACCCAAATAAATGTTCTTTCCGCAAGTGCAGAAGACTAAAACCAAAACTCCGAAGATGTGTAGAAGGAAGAAGGAAGAAAGAAGAAGGAGGAAGGAAGAAGAAGAAGGAAGAAGGAAGGAAGAAGAGGAAGAAGGAAGAAGGAAGAAGGAGAAGAGAAGGAGAAGGAAGAAGGAAGAAGAAGAAGAAGAAGAAGAAGAAGGAAGAAGGAAGAAGGAAGAAGGAAGAAGGAGAAGGAGAAGGAGAGAAGGAAGAAGGAAAAGGAAGGAAGAAGGAAAAGGAAGGAAGAAGAGAAAGAAAGAAGAGAAGGAGAAGGAAGAAGGAAGAAGGAAGAAGGAAGAAAGGAAGAAGGAAGAAGGAAGAAGGAGAAGGAAGAAGGAGAAGGAAGAGGAAGAAAGGAAGAAGGAAGAAGGAAGAAGGAGAAGGAAGAAGAGGAAGGAAGAAGGGAAGAAGGAAAAAGGAAGAAGGAAGAAGGAAGAAGGAAGAAGGAAGGAAGAAGGAAGAAGGAAGAAGGAAGAAGGAAGAAGGAGGAAGGAAAGGAGGAAGAGGAGGAAGGAGGAAGGAGGAAGGAGAAGGAAGAAGGAAGAAGGAAGAAGGAAGAAGGAAGAAGGAGAAGGAAGAAGGAATGAGTTGGTCAGATTTTGATATTCCTTCGGAGATTAGAAGGATAGAAAACAAAACCAAAGAGGTGGAGGAATGAATGAGAATGGGTAAGAAGAAGGAAAGGAAGAATGAATTTAAGGAAAGGAAATGGTAAGAAGAATAAGGAATGAAGATAAAATCAAGAAGAAAAAGGAAGAAGGAGAAGGAAGAGAAGAAGGAAAGTAGGGAAAAAGGAAGGAAGAAGGAAGAAGAAGAAGGAAGAAGGAAAAAGAAAAGGAAAGGAAGAAGAAAAGAAGAAGGAAAGGAAGAAGAGAAGGAAGGAAGTAATTTGGCAGAAGATAGAGTAGAACTCTGGAGATTTGGAAGGAAAAGATCAAAAGTCCAAAAGGGAGGGAATGGAATAGGAAAGGAAGAAGGAAAGAGACATTGTTAAACAATTAAGGGCTAGTTTTTGGCATAAGCAGCTTCAGATATTATTTCTGAAGATTTTGAAAACCCAAAAACTTCTAAAGAAATACGACATCATTGGAAAGAGGAAAGAAGAATGTCATTCTTAGACAATAGTGCATATTTTGATCTAAAGAGTTTCATATTTTCTTTTTGGAAGAGAAGATTAAAACCAAAACCAAGAGGAAGTCATTTTTGACCAGTAAGATCTAGAGACACTATCTCTGGAGATTTGGAAGACCAACGTCAAAACCCCAACAAGTGGGAATTGGATTCATCAGGAAAGCGAAGGAAAGGACCATTATTATTTGGCATAAGTAGCTTCAGATGTTATTTCTGAAGATTTTGAAAACCCAAAAACTTCTAGAGAAATACGAAATCATTGGGAAGAGGAAAGAAGAATGTTATTCTTAGGCAATAACAATTTTTGATCTAAGGAGTTTCATATTTTCTTTTTGAAAGAGAGAAGATTAAAACCAAAACCAAGAGAAAGTCATTTTTGACCAGTAAGATCTAGAGACACTATCTCTGGAGATTTGGAAGACCAACGTTAAAACCCCAACAAGTGGGAATTGGATTCATCAGGAAAGCGAAGGAAAGGACCATTATTAAACAATTGGGCGCTAGTTTTTGGCATAAGTAGCTTCAGATGTTATTTCTGAAGATTTGAAAACCCAAAAACTTCTAGAGAAATACGAAATCATTGGGAAGAGGAAAGAAGAATGTGGTTCTTAGGCAATAACATTTTGATCTAAGGAGCTTCATATTTTCTTTTTGAAAGATAGAAGAATTAAAACCAAAAACGAAGAGAAAGTCATTTTTGACCAGTAAGATCTAGAGACACTATCTCTGGAGATTTGGAAGACCAACGTTAAAACCCCAACAAGTGGGAATTGGATTCATCTGAAAAGCGAAGAAGAGGACCATTATTAAACAATTGGGCGCTAGTTTTTGGCAAAAACAGCTTCAGATGTTATTTCTGAAGATTTTGAAAACCCAAAAACTTCTAGAGAAATACGAAATCATTGGGAAGAGGAAAGAAGAATGTTATTCTTAGGCAATAGCGCATATTTTGATCTAAGGAGCTTCATATTTTCTTTTTGAAAGAGAGAAGATTAAAACCAAAACCAAGAGAAAGTCATTTTTGACCAGTAAGATCTAGAGACACTATCTCTGGAGATTTTGAAGACCAACGTCAAAACCCGAACAAGTGGGAATTGGATTCATCAGAAAAGCGAAGGAAAGGACCAATATTAAACAATTGGGTGCTAGTTTTTGGCAAAAACAGCTTCAGATGTTATTTCTCAAGGTTTTGAAAACCCAAAAACTTCTAGAAAAATACGAAACCATTGGAAAGAGGAAAGAAGAGTGTCATTCTTAGGCAATAGCATTTTGATCTAAGGGAGCTTCATATTTTCTTTTTGGAAAAGAGAAGATTAAAACCAAAAGCAAGAGAAAGTCATTTTTGACCAGTAAAATCTAGAGACACTATCTCTGGAGATTTGGAAGACCAACGTTAAAACCCCAAAAAGTGGGAATTGGATTCATCAGGAAAGCGAAGGAAAGGACCATTATTAAACAATTGGGCGCTAGTTTTTGGCATAAGCAGCTTCAGATGTTATTTCTGAAGATTTTGAAAACCCAAAAACTTCTAGAGAAATACGAAATCATTGGGAAGAGGAAAGAAGAATGTAATTCTTAGGCAATAGCGCATATTTTGATCTAAGGAGCTTCATATTTTCTTTTTGGAAGAGAGAAGATTAAAACCAAAACCAAGAGGAAGTCATTTTTGACCAGTAAGATCTAGAGACACTATCTCTGGAGATTTGGAAGACCAACGTCAAAACCCCAACAAGTGGGAATTGGATTCATCAGAAAAGCGAAGGAAAGGACCATTATTAAACAATTGGGCGGTAGTTTTTGGCAAAAACAGCTTCAGATGTTATTTCTGAAAATTCTGAAAACCCAAACCCTTCTAGAGAAATACGAAATCATTGGGAAGAGGAAAGAAGAATGTCACTCTTAGGCAATAGCGCATATTTTGATCAAAGGAGCTTCATATTTTCTTTTTGAAAGATAGAAGATGAAAACCAAAACCAGGAGAAAGTCATTTTTGACCAGTAAGATCTAGAGACATTATCTCTGGAGATTTAGAAGACCAACCTCAAAACCCCAAAAGGTGGGAATTGGATTCATCAGAAAAGCGAAGGAAAGGACCATTATTAAACAATTGGGCGCTAGTTTTTGGCATAAATAGCTTCAGATGTTATTTCTGAAGATTTTGAAAACCCAAAAACTTCTAGAGAAATACGAAATCATTGGAAAGAGGAAAGAAGAATGTCATTCTCAGGCAATAGCGCATATTTTGATCTAAAGAGTTTCTTTTTTTTTTTTGGAAAAGAGAAGATTAAAACCAAAACCAAGAGGAAGTCATTTTTGACCAGTAAGATCTTGAGACACTATTTCTGGAGATTTGGAAGACTAACATCAAAACCCCAAAAAGTGGGAATTGGATTCATCAGGAAAGCGAAGGAAAGGACCATTATTAAACAATTGGGCGCTAGTTTTTGGCATAAGTAGCTTCAGATGTTATTTTTGAAGATTTTTGAAAACGATAACTTCAAAAGCCAATATAACTGGAGTCAGTAGAAAAGAAAATTTCATTCACAGGTAACAGCGCTGATATTTGGTTTAAACAACTTCATATTTTTTCTTCGACCAGAAGACCTAACCCAAAAATTTAAGGACGGCAAAAATGGAAGAATTTTTGACCAGTTAAGATCTTGAAAGATTCGCTCTGTAGATTTGGTGAATCCAATCGATCGTTAGACTCGTTAGGGTAGCAAAAGTCGCTTTTAGTGGAAGAATAACTCAATGCTACCAACGCCTTCAAGTTTGTATAACAATTTTTCTAAAAATCAAAGGTGACTCGATGCAAGTGACAATGTTTTAAATAAATATGCAACTAATTGAAACAATCGAATAGTTAATAGCGTAAATTGCCCAGCAGTTTATAATTTCATGCCCCGTTAATCCTTTCCTCGATTATTAAAACCTTTTATCTCGATCTCAGCCGCTTATGACATTTCTAAATTAATGCCTAACTGCTCCCAACTCAACAAACATTAATATCGATCGTTTTTGTTCCAGGTAAGTCCTTCATTAGTAATTCCGACGGAGTGAAAGTTTTGCGAAAAGGGTCAAGTAAGTCACATCATATTGAGCAAAATCGCGCTTTTATTCTTTGTCCTTAATGGAAAATTAATTATTTGTTGGCCGCGCGCGTGCGGCGGCGTAACAGTAAAATATCAACGCAGTTTTCTCAGTTTCGTTGTAAAGTGCCGCGTATTGAAATCTCTTCTCGTTGTAACTATCGCACGCCAGATGTCTCGTGCTCCGGCACGACAGAGATGCTGTATGGACCACTAAGCATCTCTTTGATTTCAGACTATGAAAGCAGAGGGCGCTTACGGTTACAAACTATCAGGGGTAAGTTCACTCTTTATCGCATTGTCTCAATTTCCAGGCGCTTTATCCAGGTTTGTGTATTAAACGGTTTTATTGCGAAATTCATACCAATTCATTATTATTATTATTATTATTTCGTGAAATTTCATACCTTACCTTAGAATTTCTAATTTGTTTCTTCAAATTTCAACTTTAAACTCGAGATTTTCCAATTACAAGTCAGATCTTTATTTGAAATTGTGACTTACATTTTGAAATTTCGAATTTTGTTTTAAAATTTCGAGTTTTGTTTTGAAATTTCGTTTTTTTATAGTTTTATAACGAAACTTAGAATTTATATCATTTGTTTCCCACAATTTCAATTTTGAAGCCGAGATTTTCCGTTTAAATCTTGAGCTGCAAGATTTTTGAGGTTTGTTTCGCAATTTTCACTTTTCTTTTGAAATTTCAATCACTTTCATCGAAATTTCAATCACTTTCGTCGAAATTTCAATTTAAACTTAGAATTACTAATCTGTTTCCCAAAATTTCAACTTTCAACTCGAGATTTTCCAATTGAAGCCACAACTAAAGGATTTTGATCTCTTTTTAAAATTGCAACTTCAGTTTTGAAATTACGAATTTTGTTTGAAATTTCGACTTTTGTTTTGAAATGTTGACGCAATTTTCGTAATTTCAAAGCGGAACTTAGAATTTCTGACAATTTCAACTTTCAAGCCGAAATTTTCATCTGAGAACGACAAGATTTTGGGTTTTGTTTCGAAATGTCGATTTTTCTTTCAACATTTCAACTATTTTTTTCGAAATTTGAAATCGGAACTTAGAATTTCTAATTTGTTTCACAAAATTTCAACTTTAAACTCGAGACTGTTCAATCAAAGGCAGAACTAAAGAATTTTGACTTTTTTAAAATTGAGACTTTGAATTTGAAATTCCAACTTTTGTTAGGAAATGTTGATGCATTTTTCGTAATTTCAAAGCGGAACTTAGAATATCTGACAATTTCAATTTTCAAGTCGAGATTTTCAATTCAGAATTACAAGATATTGGGGTTTGCTTCGAAAAGTCGACTTTTCTTTCAAAATTTAACTGCTTTTCTCAAAATTTCAAATCTGAACTTAGAATTTACAATTTGTTTCACAAAATTTCAACTTTAAACTCGAGATTGTTCGATCAAAGCCAGAACTAAAGAATTGTGACTTTTTTTTTAAATTGTGACTTTGGATTTGAAATTTCAACTTTTGTTTGGAAATGTTGACGTATTTTTCGTAATTTCAAAGCGGAACTTAGAATTTCTGACAATTTCAATTTTCAAGCCGAGATTTTCAGTTCAGAATCTACAAGATTTTGGGTTTTGTTTCGAAATGTCGACTTTTCTTTCAAAATTTCAACTATTTTTTCTCAAATTTCAAACCTGAACTTAGAATTTCTAAATTTGTTTCACAAAATTTCAACTTTTAACTCGAGATTGTTCAATCAAAGGCAGAACTAAAGAATTGTGACTTTTTTTTAAATTGAGACTTTGAATTTGAAATTTCGACCTTTTGTTAGGAAATGTTGACGCATTTTTCGTAATTTCAAAGCGGAACTTAGAATTTCTGACAATTTGAACTTTCAAGCCGACATTTTCAGTTCAGAACTACAAGATTTTGGGTTTTGTTCGAAATGTCGACTTTTCTTTTGAAATTTGAACTATTTTTCTCGAAATTTCAAATCTGAACTTAGAATTTCTAATTTGTTTCACAAAATTTCAACTTTAAACTCGAGATTGTTCAATCAAAGGCAGAACTAAAGAATTGTGATTTTTTTAAAATTGTGACTTTGATTTGAAATTTCGACTTTTGTTGGAAATGTTGACGCATTTTTCGTAATTTCAAAGCGGGAATTTCTGATAATTTCAACTTTGAAGCCGAGATTTTCAGTTCAGAATTACAAGATTTTGGGTTTTGTTTTCGAAATGTCGACTTTCTTTGAAATTTCAACTATTTTTCTCAAATTTCAAATCTGACTTAGAATTTCTTAATTTGTTTCTCAAAATTTCAACTTTAAATTCGAGAGTTTCAGGTTAAAGTCAGAATGTACAAGGTTTTGATTTCGTTTGAAATTTCGACTTCTTTTCGTATAGTTTCAAATGTGAACTTAGAATTTCTAAATTCTTTCTCAAAATTTCAAACTTTAACTCGAAAGTTTCAGTTTAAAGTTAGAACTACAAAGGTTTGATTTTGCTTCGAATTTTCGACCTTTCTTTTAAAATTTCGACATTTTTTCTCATAGTTTCAAATGTGAACTTATAATTTCTAAGTTCTTGATCAAAAAGTTCAACTTTAAACTCAATAGTTTCAGGCTAAAGTCAGAACTACAAGGTTTTGATTTTGTTTCGAAATTTCGACTTTTCTTTGAAATTTCGACTTCTTTTCTCATAGTTTCAAATGTGAACTTAGAATTTCTAAATTCTTTCTCAAAATTTCAACTTTAAACTCGAGAGTTTCAGGTTAAAGTCAGAACTACAAGGTTTTAATTTTGCTTCGAAATTTCGACTTTTCTTTTAAAATTTCGACTTCTTTTCTCATAGTTTCAAATGTGAACTTAGAATTTCTAAGTTCTTGCTCAAAATTTCAACTTTAAACTCAATAGTTTCAGGTTAAAGTCAGAACTACAAGGTTTTGATTTTGTTTCGAAATTTCGACTTTTCCTTTGAAATGTCGACTTCTTTTCTCCTAGTTTCAAATGTGAACTTGGAATTTCTTAATTTGTTTCTCAAAAGTTCAACTTTAAAGTCGAGAGTTTCAGGTTAAAGTCAGAACTACAAAGGTTTAATTTTGCTTCGAAATTTCGACTTTTCTTTTAAAATTTCGACTTCTTTTCTCATAGTTTCAAGTGTGAACTTAGAATTTCTAAGTTCTTGCTCAAAATGTCAACTTTAAACTCGATAGTTTCAGGTTAAAGTCAGAACTACAAGGTTTTGATTTTGTTTCGAAATTTCGACTTTTCCTTTGAAATGTCGACTTCTTTTCTCCTAGTTTCAAATGTGAACTTAGAATTTCTTAATTTGTTTCTCAAAAGTTCAACTTTAAAGTCGAGAGTTTCACGTTAAAGTCAGAATTACAGGATTTTGATTTTGTTTCGAAATTTCGACTTTTCCTTTGAAATGTCGACTTCTTTTCTTCTAGTTTCAAATGTGAACTTAGAATTTCTTAATTTCTAAAAAGTTCAACTTTAAATTCGAGAGTTTCACGTTAAAGTCAGAATTACAGGCTTTTGATTTTGTTTCGAAATTTCGACTTTCCTTTTGAAATTTCGACTTCTTTTCTCATAATTTCAAATGTGAACTTAGAATTTCTAAATTCTTTCTCAAAATTTCAACTTTAATTCGAGAGTTTCAGGTTAAAATCAGAACTACAAGGGTTTGCTTCAAAATTTCTACTTTTATTTTGAAATTTCGACCCTTTTCTCCTAGTTTCAAATGTGAACTTAGAATTTCTAAATTCTTTCTCAAACTTTCAACTTTAAACTCGAGAGTTTCAGGTTAAAGGTCTCAAAATTTCAATTTTAAAGTCGATATTTTCAGCTTAAAGTTAACATTCAAAAAATCAATACATCACACGTTTAGATGTTTATTTTTTGAATTCACTTCCATGTTAACGTAGATATTTCTAGGCTTGACTCGGTGCCTAGTTGCGGTCAAGCTAAGCACTCGAAAGGTTACACAAGCATCCACTTTGACAGCGTTTCTCTTGTGTACATGGCAGTCGGTTTTTTTATTCGCCATTTAATCAAGGTACAAAGCAACAATCATGCAAGGAAGTGACGAAAGCTAAGAGAGGTAAAAGAGCTTCCTGCTGTGAATAATTGATGCATATTGATAGAAATCAGTGTAAGTCCGAGGCGGTCGTTACACGAAAATATCTAACAACATTTAACGGTATACCCTGCTACATATTTTAATTATTTTCTAGACACGTACAACACTCGAACTCCTGTCGAAGATAATTAAATCGCTTTTGTAGCGAAACTCCCAACATGCAAATTCGATCCGGGGAACTTTCTTCTTAACTCGAAAAAAAAAATCGCTCGCATGCTCGTCTTTCGAGTTGCTCCATATTACGGTAACAGATGACATTCCATTGTGGAGATACTATTATTAAATGCGGCCTCTGCTATGAATAATTTATGCCGTTTGGTGGCTCAATCAATTCGAAAACTCGACCAACGAATTCTTAAGAAAGAAGACTGGTACCGATTGGTGAGACTCGGGGAAGCACCTAAGTGTTCAGAGCTTCGGCTGCTAGCGCTTCATAAAAATCAACTTTTTGTGCAACGTGAATATTATCACAAAAACGTATATTATTAATTTAACAATTCTCCATAAAACAACTTTTTCTGTAAGAACGATATTTCAGGAGATTAAAAAAAAACAAATATGGCGCCCTCGGTATTGGTATCTCCATTCATTCACTCGCCAATTTAATAATAATGTTCAAGTAAAGCGAACTCCAAGTGTTGGCAAATAAGCCAACGAATAGTGTCAAAGCTGATTTCGATTTTTTCCGAAGCGATTGTGTGCAGTGCGGTATTTGCGCCCGCAAGACGTAATAACAGTTCTGCCATTTGCATTTCCTCATCTCGCCTTTTTTTTTCCACTTCCACTACCGTCCGACGGTTGGATATAAAAGCTCAGCGATTCCGCCGCATATTATCGAGAAATAAATTTACAAGCTCATCCCGCTATGAAGCCTCATGTTTATTTAAATGTAGTATTCATTTTTAAATGTACCTTTAATATTGAAATGTAAATTTGATTTATGTTTCCTTGTTTTCTGAATGTTTTTATCAGTTATAAAAGCTCTAAGAGGTATTTAGTAATAAAAGATATCATAACTTTAATGAAGCAATAAACATTATAAAAAAAAGAAAGATGTTTTATGTAACGCTTACGGAGAAACCGAGTTAGCATCATTAATTTTTTAACAAACGTTATTCATCTTTTTTTACGGGTATTATTTTTATGACGCTGTACAGTTAAACATTTTTGACGTTTGCAGATTCGGGAATCGACACTGATTAATTTGAGTATTAAATTTCTCATTCTATTCAGATTTCTCTATGCTTAAGCGATCTTTGCCTTCATTGTATCGTTCCCTGACTCGTTACTTATTATAAACATTATTAATATTAAAAAACCAGATACAATTAATTTCATATTAGTTTCAAATGTATAAAAATACCAATAATTATACGGTGAAATGACCTACAGACATTTATTGCCCATTAATTAGCGATGTTCGCTAGTATCAGTTGCGATATGTGCTAAACATCTGTTAACCTATGAACTTGTAAACCGTGTTATGTGTGAACTAGGAGCGCCCCGTTAGGGGGAGTTTGTGGGTTAATTTCTCCCTCTTTCGAAAATTCTCTTAAAACGTTTCATTTTTGCCTTACCGTGTTTATTAATGTGAATAACCGTGATTAAAATTAATGATTAAAGACTGAGACACTTTGTATAGTTAGAGAACGAAATAAATGGTACCGGAATCGCTCACTACGTATCATTATCGTGTTTTATTTATGGCTACTACGAGCTATCGGGAATTTTAATTTTACGTCGCGAATACCTTCATTACACAATTTAATATAGCCGTGCAACACATGTTGGCAGCTATGAAAAGTTATATGAGAAAACACCTTATCGGGAGGAAATTTCTGCTTAGCTCTTGATATTACCCATGATTATGTGGCATATATATTATAGATAACTTCGTGGATATGCGGCTTCTGTACGATAACGGTAAATTATTCCTTTTTGTATCCGTACAAGTACGCGAAATGCGACATCCTCGTTAGGATGAATCCACGTTTAAAATGTATATTAGGTAACAAATTAGAACCTCAGTTAATTGATACTGTTACAAAGAAAAAAATCTTCATCTGTTACAAAGACTAACAAACAAAAGCCCATTTACTCAAATTGGGTACTTCCCCTGATGCTCTTTAATTAATACTTCGTGAAACTTTTGAAAGGCTAGATCAGTTTTGATTAGATTTTTTGGCACCTATGGCTTTTTGCTAATTTTTTGTCAAAGGACATAAGGATTCTATAAAAGTTACCAGAAATTGAGAATTTGACAATAGATTTGACAAAAGAAATCTATCAATAGCTTAACGAATAGCGAATCTGAGGATTTGACATAAGACGAGAATCTGATACAAGACGAGGATTTGACAAAATACGAGTAATTGAGGATTTGACAAAAGTGTAGATTTGACGAAAGAAATAATAAGTCGAAGATAAATCTGAGGATCTGACAAAAGACTTGAGGATTTGACAAGGTGCGACTGACTAATTGAGAATTTAACAAAAGTGTAGTTTTGACAAAAGAAATAAAAAATATAACAATAGGATGAATTTGAGGATTTGACATAAGACGAGGATTTGATACAAGACGAGGATTTGACAAAATACGAGTAATTGAGGATTTGACAAAAGTGTAGATTTGACGAAAGAAATAAGAAGTCGAAGATAAATCTGAGGATCTGACAAAAGACTTGAGGATTTGACAAGATGCGAGTAATTGAGAATTTGACAAAAGTGTAGATTTGACGAAAGAAATAAGAAATCTAACAATAAGATGAATCTGAGGATTTGACATAAGACGAGGATTTGACACAAGACAAGGATTTGACAAAATACAAGTAATTGAGGATTTGACAAAAGTGTAGATTTGACGAAAGAAATAAGAAGTCGAAGATAAATCTGAGGATCTGACAAAAGACTTGAGGATTTGACAAGGTGCGACTAATTGAGAATTTAACAAAAGTGTAGTTTTGACAAAAGAAATAAAAAATATAACAATAGGATGAATTTGAGGATTTGACATAAGACGAGGATTTGATACAAGACGAGGATTTGACAAAATACGAGTAATTGAGGATTTGACAAAAGTGTAGATTTGACAAAAGAAATACCACAAGAAATCTAACAATAAGATGAATCTGAGGATTTCAGATAAGACGAAGATTTGACATAAGACGAGGATTTGACTCAAGACGAGCATTTAACAAAATACGGGCAATTGAGGATTTGACAAAAGTGTAGATTTGACGAAAGAAATAAGAAGTCGAAGATAAATCTGAGGATCTGACAAAAGACTTGAGGATTTGACAAGGTGCGACTAATTGAGAATTTGACAAAAGTGTAGATTTGACAAAAGAAATAAAAAATATAACAATAGGATGAATTTGAGGATTTGACATAAGACGAGGATTTGATACAAGACGAGGATTTAACAAGATACGAGTAATTGAGGATTTGACAAAAGTTTAGATTTGACGAAAGAAATAAGAAGTCTAAGATAAATCTAAGGATCTGACCAAAAGACTTGAGGATTTGACAAAATGCGAGTAATTAAGAATTTAAAAAAAGTGCAGATTTGACGAAAAAAATGGTAAACCTAAGATGAATTTGAAGATTTGACAAAAGTACAGACTTGACAAAAGAAATAAAAAATATAACAATAGGATGAATTTGAGGATTCGACATAAAACGAGGATTTGATACAAGACGAGGATTTGACAAAATACGAGTAATTGAGGATTTGACAAAAGTGTAGATTTGACGAAAGAAATAAGAAGTTTAAAATAAATCTAAGGATCTGACCAAAAGACTTGAGGATTTGACAAGATGCAAGTAATTAAGAATTTGACAAAAGTGCAGACTTGACGAAAGAAATGATAAACCTAAGATGAATCTGAAGATTTGACAAAAGTACAGACTTGATGAAAGAAATGAAAAAACCTAAGATTAATCTGAGGATTTGACAAGATGCGAGTAATTGAGAATTTGACAAAAGTGTAGATTTGACGAAAGAAATAAGAAATCTAACAATAAGATAAATCGGAGGATTTGACATAAAACGAGGATTTGATACAAGACGAGGATTTAACAAGATACGAGTAATTGAGGATTTGACAAAAGTTTAGATTTGACGAAAAAAATGATAAACCTAAGATGAATTTGAAGATTTGACAAAAGTACAGACTTGATGAAAGAAATGAAAAAACCTAAGATTATTCTGAGGATTTGATAAAAGACATGAGGATTTGATACAAGACGAGGATTTGACAAGATACGAGTAATTGAGGATTTGACAAAAGTGTAGATTTGACGAAAGAAATAAGAAGTTTAAAATAAATCTAAGGATCTGACCAAAAGACTTGAGGATTTGACAAGATGCGAGTAATTAAGAATTTGACAAAAGTGCAGACTTGACGAAAGAAATGATAAACCTAAGATGAATCTGAAGATTTGACAAAAGTACAGACTTGATGAAAGAAATGAAAAAACCTAAGATTAATCTAAGGATTTGACAAGATGCGAGTAATTGAGAATTTAACAAAAGTGTAGACTTGACGAAAGAAATACGAAGTCTGAGATAAATCTGAGGATTTCACAAAAGTATCAATTTGACGAAAGAAATAAGAAGTCTAAGATAAATCTGAGGATCTGACAAAAGACTTGAGGATTTGACAAGATGCGACCTATTGAGAATTTGACAAAAGTGCCGACTTGACGAAAGAAATGATAAACCGAAGATGAATCTGAGGATTTGACGAAAAAAAATGAGGATTTGATAAGATACGAGTAATTAAGAATTTGACAAAAGTGCAAACTTGACGAAAGAAATAAAAAACCTAAGATTAATCTGAGGATTTGACAAAAGACATGAGGAACTGACAAGATTCGAGTAATTAAGAATTTGACAAAAGTGTAGACTTGATGAAAGAAATTCGAAGTCTGAGATAAACCTGAGGATTTGACAAAAGTATAAATTTGACGAAAGAAATAAAAAGTCTAAAATGAATCTGAAGATTTGACAAAAGACTTGAGGGTTTGACAAGATGCGAGTAATTGAGAATTTAACAAAAGTGTAGACTTGACGAAAGAAATACGAAGTCTGAGATAAATCTGAGGATTTCACAAAAGTATCAATTTGACGAAAGAAATAAGAAGTCTAAGATAAATCTGAGGATCTGACAAAAGACTTGAGGATTTGACAAGATGCGGCCAATTGAGAATTTGACAAAAGTGGCGACTTGACGAAAGAAATGATAAACCGAAGATGAATCTGAGGATTTGACGAAAAAAAATGAGGATTTGATAAGATACGAGTAATTAAGAATTTGACAAAAGTGCAAACTTGACGAAAGAAATAAAAAACCTAAGATTAATCTGAGGATTTGACAAAAGACATAAGGATCTGACAAGATGCGAGTAATTGAGAATTTGACAAAAGTGTAGACTTGATGAAAGAAATTCGAAGTCTGAGATAAACCTGAGGATTTGACAAAAGTATAAATTTGACGAAAGAAATAAGAAGTCTAAGATGAATCTGAAGATTTGACAAAAGACTTGAGGATTTGACAAGATGCGAGTAATTGAGAATTTGACAAAAGTATCGACTTGAAATGAAAGAGATGATAAACCGAAGATGAATCTGAGGATTTGACGAAAAAAATGAGGATTTGATAAGATACGAGTAATTGAGAATTTGACAAAAGTGCAAACTTGACGAAAGAAATAAAAAATCCTAAGATTAATCTGAGGATTTGACAAAAGACATGAGGATCTGACAAAAGTGTAGACTTGATAAAAGAAATGCGAAGTCTGAGATAAATCTGAGGATTTGACAAAAGTATAAATTTGGCGAAAGAAATAAGTATTCTAAGACAAATCTGGAGATTTGACAAAAGACTTGAGGATTTGACAAGATGCGAGTAATTGAGAATTTGACAAAAGTGTAGACTTGATGAAAGAAATACAAAGTCTGAGATAAATCTGAGGATTTGACAAAAGTATAAATTTGACGACAGAAATAAGAAGTCTAAGATGAATCTG
Organism: Dastarcus helophoroides; assembly: GCA_028583605.1. NCBI lineage: Eukaryota > Metazoa > Arthropoda > Insecta > Coleoptera > Bothrideridae > Dastarcus > Dastarcus helophoroides. The sequence goes on along the minus strand of CM053337.1, from coordinate 13,379,746 downwards.
AAGATTTGACAAAAGACTTGAGGATTTGACAAGATGCGAGTAATTAAGAATTTGACAAAAGTGCAGAATTGATGAAAGAAATGCGAAGTCTGAGGTAAATCTGAGGATTTGACAAAAGTATAAATTTGATGAAAGAAATAAGAAGACTAAGATGAATTTGAAGATTTGACGAAAGACTTGAGGATTTGACAAGATGCGAGTAATAGAAAATTTGACAAAAGTGCAGATTTGATGAAAGAAATGCGAAGTCTGAGATAAATCTGAGGATTTGACAAAAGTATAAATTTGACGAAAGAAATAAGAAGTCTAAGATGAATCTGAAGATTTGACAAAAGACTTGAGGATTTGACAAGATGCGAGTAATTGAGAATTTGACAAAAGTGTAGACTTGATGAAAGAAATACGAAGTCTGAGATAAACCTGAGGATTTGACAAAAGTATAAATTTGACGAAAGAAATAAGAAGTCTAAGATGAATCTGAAGATTTGAAGATTTCTCTTATTCTTGGATTTATATTTTTCTGTTTTAAATGAATTTGAGATCTCGGGGGAGGCTAAGAAGAAGAAAGGTGCTTTTGGGGTTGGGTAATTCAGTTAGAGGGTTGTCAGTACTTGCGGATTAGTTGGTAATCGTGAATTAGTTAGTAATCGTGGATTAGTTGGTACTCGTAGATTACACTGGAAACTTCGCTACATGGGAGAGGATGCAACGACGCGATATGAGCACCCTTTCGCGAGTACCTACCTAACAAACGCGAGTGTTACCAAATATGATTTTTTCGTGAGCTTAACAAAGGTGTTCCTGGCTTTGTGTTACCATTGTCATTGTTACTATCAACCCTCACGGGTAACCATGCTTTTTGACTGTTTTTAGGGCCACCGAGAAGGCGAACCAAGTCTCCTACACTTATAAGCTTGAAGACTCATTTTTAGAAGGGTCTAAGACATGAGACAGCTCTTGGCGTCCCTGGCTGTTCTCCACTGCCAGTATCTCTCTGAAGATAATAGCTTGGCTATCGAAACGCGTTAGAGCTACCTCTGTTGTGTTTTTTAATCTTTCGTGATTTCAGGGGACAAGATTTGTAGTTCAATTTTTGAAGATAATCAAGGACCAGTCCGTCGCACCAACCTGTCGAATCGTTTTACTATTTTGAGCGGCGGTCGCCGTAATCCGCAGGTATTTCATCCGAGAATGTCCCCCAATAGACGGGACCTATTACGGACATCTCAACGGAGCCGCATACCATCAACGGTAGGGGCACGTATTTCCTATTCATACGTTAGGGTTACGCTCGTGTTTTCGTTATTTTTGGGTCCCTTGGGCGCTCGTGTTTCTCTCGTTCTTGAATTTGTCTTTTTTTTAATGAATTAATTATTAATTAATTCATTAATGAATGGAGATCCTGTACTAAGAAGAAAAAAGGTCGTGCTCTTGTGGTTTATCAATTTATTCAGGGGGTTGTCAGTACTCGTGGATTAGGTAGCATTCGCGAATTAGATAGTATTCGCGAATTATTTGAAGTTTCTCAAGGGATGCAACGGCGCGATATGAGCACCCTTTCGCGAGCGCTTTCCGAAACGAATGCTTCAGCGACCGTACAGTTTCCAAACTGTCGAATTTTGGGGCGAGGAATTTTAATTGTTTGATAAACTTATTTTCGCAACAACTCTGTAAAATTTGCGCGAATACTTTACGTTAGAAATGTGCATTGTCCATAACCTATAACATAATCTATTAAGGCAGCAATTGAACCAAGTGAAAAACCAAATAAGGCGGCAATTTATACCGGATAATGATATATATTCGCATATTCATTTAGGTTGGCAGCGCAGGGAAGTAATTTGCATATCGCTTGTAGAAACTGAATTGCAGTTGGCCAAAGAATGCGAAAATATCACAGCAAACAATATAATTGCATGTTGATATTGTTAGAACTGTTATAGGTGGGTAATCCATTCGTGGAATGCAAAATATGATTGTTTATGCCTTTTCAAAACTAATATCGTGTTTGCTTTTTCAAAGGCGGTAATAAAATAACCATATTTCTTCTTCTACGGCAGCATTTCAACGAGTATACTGTAAAAGCATCCGAGCGTTAAATAGTACTTTTAAAATATATAAAACAGCACTTCGCCCATATTTGTTAGATCAATTTGTACCTTCTGTTTAATTAATTTACTCTAACCTATAAATGCATGCAAAACGCTGCTCGGTAATATATCTTATTTAAATAATTATCCCGAAGACTACTGTTATTTGCAGATAAATTTCATCGCGCCGCAATTTACAATAACCAGATAGAGAAGAAATTGAGTTCATGTTAAGGCACTATAAGCCTTTAAACTTTATAAATGTTTAATAAGGTACATAAATCAACAGGTTGAATTCTTGCATGGGAACTAAGTTGCATCTCATGCAGAACGGTGATTTAAACTTAAATGATTCGGCTTTACATTTCCTCAACAGGCACAATTTTTCTTCCCCACATTCGTACCAGTTGGACGCGGCGAATTCCACAAGCTCGAAGCTTACGAGAACCATAACAAGTTGAATAAAATGAAGGGGGTACTGATTAAACGAGCTATAAACCTATCGGGGGCAAGTGATACTGTTATATGTTGCAAGCTGGGTTTTGTGGCCCCAGTGGTAACCGACTCCACTGGCGCGGCTTCAAAAGGAAAAGACAATACGTGTGGTAAACTTCACAGCCCTTTGATGCAAAAATGCGAGCTCTATCAGGTACTTTATTGGTGCCAATGCTTACCTCCCCTGCAGTGAAAACTACCAAATCATTTAGTGGCCTCCATTGCTAAAAAGTTGTTCCAAATTTCAACTCAAACTCGATAACAATTCGTCAGGACAATATTTTATTGAAGAATTGACATTACCACCATCGTTCTCCATCTTTAACATAATCAGTACACAACCTTCTTTCTTAGTTCGATTAAATTACCAGAAAAGATAATGGCATTACTGGTTCGTCTATTCATGGGTATCGAAGCTGTTTATTTTTTGAATTCGGTGGTCGCCCGATCCGCTTTGGGCTTCTTGTTCGAGAGCGACTATTAATTATTTTATTTTGTGGTAAAAATATTGGGTAATTTTATGAATCGTAACGAATTTGGATGGGTCATTTGCATAAGATAATCTTAATAAGCAGCCTGTTGCAGTGGATATTCAAATCGTGTCCCCCGTCTTCGATTCACATGCATTTAAGGTAAAGTTTACAAGCGTGATATTCGTTTACGAAACTCATTTATTCCCGCGCGCTATTCAGTTATAATCTTTTTGTTATTTAAATAATTATAATATTTACTGTGACATCCTCATTTCAATATTACTACCCTAATAAAAAAGTATATTAAAACAGCTTGATATTGAAAAAACAAACCCCCAAAACCATCGAATTCTCAGGCCAAATCCTCAAGTGTTTTATGAAACCCTCACATTCTGGATCAAATCCTCAAATTCATTTTTTTTCTCGCATTTGTCTCTTTTGTCAGATATTTCGTCAAATTCTCAGATCTTTCGTCAAGTTCTCAGATCTTTCGTCAAGTTCTCAGATCTTTCGTCAAATTCTCACATCTTTCGTCGAATTCTCGTTCGTTGTTAAATCCTCAAATTCATCTTTTTTTTCATATGTATCTCTTTTACAAGATCTTTTGTCAAATATTCAGATCTTTCATCAAATTCTCTCTTTGGTCAAATTATCACATCTTTCGTCGAATTCTCGGATCTTCTGTTAAATCCTCAGAATTTTCGCCAAATCCGCAGATTCCGCAGTAAATCCTCAAATTTTGTGTTAACTTCCCATGTTTGCGGGCTTTTTCAAAAATCATCAGCTTGATTGCACATCTTTTTGCCAAATGTCTGGATTCTCTAGAAAGTCCTCAATCCTCAACCAAATCCGTAGATTCCGTATCAAATCCTCAAATTTTTTGTCAGATCCCCATGTTTGCTGGCTTTTTCTACAATCATCAGTTTTTTTGCACATCTTTTTGCCAAATGTCTGGGTTCACTAGAAAGGCCCCAATCCTCCATCAAATCCTCAAATATGTTTGTCAAATATTTTGTAAAATTGTAGATATTGTTGCTAATGTCTATCTCTTTGGTCAGACTCTTTGTTAAACTTGCGTCAAAGGTCCAGATACCTGTCAGAGGCCTCTATCCTTTATGAAACTCGTTTACTTCAGTGCACTATTCAGTTTAATTTTTTTGTCATTTTAATAATTATAGGATTTACTGTAACATATTCCTTTCGATTTTACTATCCTACTAAAAAAAAAGTATGTTAAAACATCTTGAAATTAAAAAAATAAATCCTCAAACCATCGACTTCTCAGGTCAAATCCCCAAGTTTTTTGTAAATTTCTCACGTTCGTTGTTAAATCCTCAAATTCATCTTTTTTCTCATATTTATCTCTGTTACAAGATCTTTTGTCAAATATTCAGATTTCTCATCAAATTCTCTCTTTGGTCAAATTCTCACATCTTTCGTCGAATTCCCCTTTTGTTAAATCCCCAGAACTTTCGCCAAATCCGCAGATTCCGTATCAAATCCTCAAATTTTTTGTCAGATCCCCATGTTTGCTGGCTTTTCCTACAATCATCAGTTTTTTTGCACATCTTTTTGCCAAATGTCTGGGTTCACTAGAAAGGCCCCAATCCTCAATCAAATCCTCAAATATGTTTGTCAAATATTTTGTAAAATTGTAGATATTGTTGCTAATGTCTATCTCTTTGGTCAGATCCTTTGTTAAACTTGCGTCAAATGTCTAGATACCTATAAGAGGCCTCTATCCTTTATGGAACTCATTTAGTTCAGCGCCCTATTTAGTTTATTCTTTTTGTTATTTTAATAATTAGGGCATTTACTGTAACATATTCCTTTCGATTTTACTATCCTACTAAAAAAAAGTATGTTAAAACATCTTGAAATTAAAAAAATAAATCCTCAAACCATCAATTTCTCAGGTCAAATCCTCAAGTTTTTTTCGTTGTTAAATCCTCAAATTCATCTTTTTTTTCATATTTATCTCTGTTACAAGATCTTTTGTCAAATATTCAGATTTCTCATCAAATTCTTTCTTTGGTCAAATTCTCACATCTTTCGTCGAATTCCCCTTTTGTTAAATCCCCAGAACTTTCGCCAAATCTGCAGATTCCGTATCAAATCCTCAAATTTTTGTCAGATTTTCGTGTTTGCTGGCTTTTCTTGCAGTCATCAGTTTTTTTGCACATCTTTTTGCCAAATGTCTGGGTTCACTAGAAATCCTCAATCCTCAATCAAATCCTCAAATATGTTTGTCAAATATTTTGTAAAATTGTAAAAATTGTTGCTAATGTCTATTTCTTTGGCCAGATCCTTTGTTAAACTTGCATCAAATGTCCAGATATCTATAAGAGGCATCTATCCTTTAGGGAACTCATTTATTTCAGCGCACTATTCAGTTTAATATTTTTGTTATTTTAATAATTATAGCATTTACTGTAACATATTCCTTTCGATTTTACTATCCTACTAAAAAAAGTATGTTAAAACATCTCGAAATTAAAAAAATAAATCCTCAAACCATCGACTTCTTAGGTCAAATCCTCAAGTTTATAAATTTCTCACGTTCGTTGTTAAATCCTCAAATTCATCTTTTTTCTCATATTTATCTCTGTTACAAGATCTTTTGTCAAATATTCAGATTTCTCATCAAATTCTCTCTTTGGTCAAATTCTCACATCTTTCGTCGAATTCCCCTTTTGTTAAATCCCCAGAACTTTCGCCAAATCCGCAGATTCCGTATCAAATCCTCAAATTTTTTGTCAGATCCCCATATTTGCTGGCTTTTCCTACAGTCATCAGTTTTTTTTGCACATTTTTTTGCCAAATGTCTGGATTCACTAGAAAGGCCCCAATCCTCAATCAAATCCTCAAATATGTTTGTCAAATATTTTGTAAAATTGTAGATATTGTTGCTAATGTCTATTTCTTTGGCCAGATCCTTTGTTAAACTTGCATCAAATGTCCAGATACCTATAAGAGGCCTCTATGCTTTATGAAACTCATTTACTTCAGCGCACTATTCAGTTTAATTTTTTTGTTATTTTAATAATTATAGCATTTACTGTAACATATTCCTTTCGATTTTACTATCCTACTAAAAAAAAAGTATGTTAAAACATCTCGAAATTAAAAAAATAAATCCTCAAACCATCAACTTCTTAAGTCAAATTCTCAAGTTTTTTGTAAATTTCTCACGTTCGTTAAATCCTCAAATTCATCTTTTTTCTCATATTTATCTCTGCTACAAGATCTTTTGTCAAATATTCAGATTTCTCATCAAATTCTCTCTTTGGTCAAATTCTCACATCTTTCGTCGAATTCCCCTTTTGTTAAATCCCCAGAACTTTCGCCAAATCCGCAGATTCCGTATCAAATCCTCAAGTTTCTTGTCAGATCCCCATGTTTGCTGGCTTTTTCTACAATCATCAGTTTTTTTGCACATCTTTTTGCCAAATGTCTGGATTCACTAGAAAGGCTCCAATCCTCCATCAAATCCTCAAATTGTTTATCAAATTTTTTGTAAAATTAGAAACTACTGTTGCAAATGTCGCTCTCTTTCGCCAAATCCTTTTGTTACGGGCTTTATCGGTTCTAATTGATTACACTTATCGAATAAGACCCACTTTATTACTAAATTAACTCGGCATACTTCAACTGAACAGTAACTCACTACTTATTTACTGATTGCTAACCCACTAACTACACTGACTTCTAACTGACTGACCCGAGGGAAAGCTGACCGCCTTTTATAGTTTTGGCCCCCGACTTCTAGAACTTTTCGGCAGATAAGGCTTATCGTTTGCCGAAATTTCTGGAACGCTTATCTGCCATTTGTTTCGTTATCGCGGCCGCTTTCCCCTTATCAGATCCTTCTAGAAACTTTTTTTATTTACTAAATTCTACAATTCTATTCTAAATCCTATTTCATCTATTTACATTGCGTTACACTTTGTTAAACGTAGAGATCTTTTGTCAAATGTCCAGATATCCATGATAGGTCCCAATCCTTCATAAAACTCATTTATTCCCGGTACTATTCAATTTATTCTTTTTTTTTATTTTAATAATTATAATATTTACTGCAACATATTTCATTCGATTTTATTATATTACCAAAAAAGTATCCTAAATCATTTTGAAATTAAAAAAATAAATCCCCAAACCTTAATATTCTCAGATAAAATCCTCAACTCTTTTGTCAAATCCTCACGTTTTTTTGTCAAATCCTTAAATCCAAAGTATTTCGTCAAATGTTTAGCTCTTTTTTCAAATTGTTAGATTTCTCAATTCTTTCATTAAATAACACTTTTGTCAAATCCTCAAATCGTTTGTCAAATCCTCATGTATTTTGTCAAATCCCCAAATTTCTCATTTCTTTGGTCAAATCTACATTTTAGTCAGATTTTCAACTATTTGTGTCGTTTTTAAATTCCCAGGTTTTTTATCAAATCTTCAAGTTCATTTTGGATTTTATATTTTTTGCCAGATCTTTCGTCAAAGTATCAAATTTTTCGTTAAATTCTTAGAACGTTCGCGACGCCTCGCGGTGGCTAGCGTCGGCTCGCGGTGGCTCGCGGTGGCTCGCGTCGGCTCGTGGTGGCTCGCGGTGGCTCGCGTCGGCTCGCGGTGGCTCGCGTCATTGCATCTCTTTCAAAACAATCCGCAACGAATCCAATTCTCGTAATCACGATCCCCTAACTGTATCGACAAACCCCAAGAGTGTGGTTTTTTCGCTTGAATTTATTAAAAAATAATCTAATTATGAAAAGCTAAAAAGGCTGTAATCGGCTAGCAAAGTTAGCAGCACCTAATCGATTAATTCGGGTGGATGCTTCCTAACAATGTTTCATGAAGTTTAAAATCGTGACAGTGTAATGCGAGAAGCTGATAAAAAATTGATTGACTCACGAGGGATTCGAACATACGATCTTTCTGTCTTTGGACGAGAATACACCATATTTCGAAAATGCAGCTATCGTTGGTTCCATACATTTTCCCTAAAGTTTTCAACATAAGTCGTGTGATAATAAAAACTAGGTAATTATATTTTTTTATCAGTTATGTTCTTAATATAAAAAAGTGGCACATTAAAATAAAAAAGCGCGTGTTTCCAGGTTCATTTAGGTGGCTTATTTAATTTTAAAATGAGATTGTGCGAAATTGTGTCATTCATTGTTCGCGAGGACTCGACTTGAATAACTGATGAGAAAGGTAGGCGGCTCGAAGCGTTTATAAGGTAGGCAGTCATTTCCGAATTCCTAAACAAGTGCACAGGATAAATACCTGTACAATTGAGAAGATATATGCTGGTAGTAAGTGTGTCAAACCACACGCTCTCCAAAAAGGAACATTTTTTTCCATCAGTGTACGATTTTACTGTAAAATATAATAAAATTTCATCCAATCCATCTTTCTGAAGATGACAGCTTGGCTGTTGAAACGCGTTAGGGCAACTGAAACTGAAAACTAAAATTGAAAACTGAAACTGAAACTGAAACTAAAAATGAAAACTGAAACTGAAGCTGAAACTGAAAACTGAGACTAAAACTAAAAACTGAAAACTAAAGCTGAAACTAAAAACTGAAGCTGAGAAACTGAAAACTGAAACTGGAAACTGAAACTGAAAATCTGAATAACTGAAAACCTGAAACTGAAAAACTGGAAACTGAAAACTGAAACTGAAAACTGAAACTGAAAACTGAAACTGAAAAACTGGATAAACTGAAACTTGAAAACTGAAAAATGAAAACTGAAACGGAAAACGTGAAACTGAAACCTGAAAACTGACAAAACTGAAAACCGAAAACTGGAAACTGAAACTGAAACTGAAAACTGAAAATGAAATCTGACACGAACAACTGAAACTGAATTTGAAAACTGAAAACTAAAACTGAAACTGAAAACTGAAACTGAAAACTGAAACTGAAAACTGAAAACTGAAACTGAAACTGAAACTGAAACTGAAAACTGAAAACTGAAACTGAAACTGAAAACTGAAAACTGAAACTGAAAACTGAAAACTGAAAACTGAAACTGAAAACTGAAACTGAAAACTGAAACTGAAACTGAAACTGAAAACTGAAACTGAAACTGAAAACTGAAAACTGAAACTGAACTGAAAACTGAAACTGAAAACTGAAACTGAAAACTGAAACTGAAAACTGAAACTGAAAACTGAAACTGAAAACTGAAACTGAAAACTGAAACTGAAAACTGAAACTGAAAACTGAAACTGAAAACTGAAACTGAAAACTGAAACTGAAAACTGAAACTGAAAACTGAAACTGAAAACTGAAACTGAAAACTGAAACTGAAAACTGAAACTGAAAACTGAAACTGAAAACTGAAACTGAAAACTGAAACTGAAAACTGAAACTGAAAACTGAAACTGAAACTGAAACTGAAAACTGAAACTGAAAACTGAAACTGAAAACTGAAACTGAAAAACTGAAAACTGAAAACTGAAACTGAAAACTGAAACTGAAAACTGAAAACTGAAACTGAAAACTGAAACTGAAAACTGAAACTGAAAACTGAAACTGAAAACTGAAAACTGAAAACTGAAACTGAAACTGAAAACTGAAACTGAAACTGAAAACTGAAACTGAAAACTGAAACTGAAAACTGAAACTGAAAACTGAAACTGAAAACTGAAACTGAAAACTGAAACTGAAAACTGAAACTGAAAACTGAAACTGAAAACTGAAACTGAAAACTGAAACTGAAAACTGAAACTGAAAACTGAAACTGAAAACTGAAACTGAAAACTGAAACTGAAAACTGAAACTGAAAACTGAAACTGAAAACTGAAACTGAAAACTGAAACTGAAACTGAAACTGAAAACTGAAACTGAAAAACTGAAAACTGAAATGAACTGAAACTGAAACTGAAAACTGAAAAACTGAAAACTGAAAACTGAAACTGAAAACTGAATAACTGAAACTGAAACTGAAACGAAAACTGAAACTGAAAACTGAAAACGAAACTGAATAACTGAAACTACTGAAAACTGAAACTGAAAACTGAAACTGAAAACTGAAACTGATAACGAATGAAACGAAACTGAATGAAAACTGAAACTGAAACTGAAACTGAAACTGAAAACTGAAACGAAACGAACTGAAAACTGAAACTGAAACTGAAACTGAAACTGAAACTGAAAACTGAAAAACTGAAACTGAATGAAACTGAAAACTGAAACTGAAACTGAAACTGAAAACTGAAACTGAAACTGAAATGAAACTAAACTGAAAACTAACTAACTGAAAACTGAAACTGAAAAACTGAAACTGAAATGAAACTGAAATGAATAACTGAAAATGCGGAAAAAAACTGAAACGAAAAAAACTGAAACTGGAAACTGAAAACTGATAGCATTTTTTAAGCAAATTTGAAGACTATAATCAACGCATCAAAAATGTAAATGACCACTAGACAGTGGGGTCCTCAAAACAGTGGGGTCCTCAAGACAGTGGGACCCTCAAAACAGTGGGACCCTCAAGACAGTGGGACCAAGACAGTGAGACCTTCAAGACAGTGGGGCCCTAAGCTATAGTTTGTGTAACTTATATGTAAGTCCAGCACTGTCGACGCTGTAGATTTATCGAAACAGTAACGCGTAACAATTCCTAAAAGGGTTGATCTAAGGTGGATCAATGTAGATGGCCCTTAAAGAGCGAAATGGTCGCGGATGTGCAACAAGAGAAATCGAATATGAGAAGGTGCGGCCGCCTGGGATCAAACGAGCAGAGTTGATAAGTTATGCAGGGTGATCGCACGGTCAACAACCGGCCAAATCGCTGTGCGGCCCACAGAAGTCTCTTCTGATGACCCACATCTCGGAGCTTTTTGCGCCAGGCCTAACAGTACTGGACCCAACCTCTTTGAGACGACGATGAGATGCGCACACACGGATTTCGTTCGATTCTGTCTCGAAACGAATCACGATTCGCGAGACTCTTGATTGTGCGATTTTTTTGTAACAATTATTCCCCAAATATTCGCGAATGCTTCACTAGCCATAGTGGCACAATAGAAACGACTGACTACTAACCTACGGGAGTGTTTCCGAAATTTTCGACATCTACGTAACCTTTCCATGTTTCGTGACGTTGAGTACCCCTCGTTAAAAAATTGTGTCTTAACTAATAGATAAATGAGGAAGTGTGTTAGTCTAATAAACATCTCAACGAATTTGAACAAAACATCATTCTGCAATCTGCACGAATTCTTCAAAACCGTGCAAGCTGATTAAGTTAGTTTTGTTAAGTTTCCTTCCGCGTACCATACGTTGGGGAAAACTGCTGTAGAAGATAAAAAAATTCTACATTGCAAAAAAAAGACTTGTCAAAATTGTTTAAAGTCTGTTAGTTAATAATAATGATTATTAATGTGGCAATAAAACGCCGAATGAAAAAGAAGAATTTATTAGAGGTAGAATATGGTTCCGCGTTTATACATCAACGTTAAAATAATGCTTAGATTCTAATATACGGTTCGAGTCGTGGAAATATTAATTAACCATATTTTCCATTAGATAAAATTTAATCAGATCGCAGCGGAATTGGATCTGGAAAGCAATTTTTAAAAATCGTTAATTATACAGTTATATTCCGTACAATCATCTACCGGAAATTAACTAAATATTCCCGCATTTGAGGATTTGCTGTAATTTCATGCAATCGCTTATAATTTATAAATTGTAGATTTTTATCAGTCTGCGAGGTAATCGCAAAGATAGACCAATCGAGCTTTCCTGATGAAATGTTCATTTTCTGGTCACACGTACACTTTAACGTGGAATTTTCCTAAAACAACATCAATTAAATGTATATTGTTTAAGTTTAATGTAACCTAAGCGCTATCACGACGAGGTTGCTATGCAACCCATAATACAAGAAAGTTATCTCACTACTGGTGACCTTTGTGGCTTTAGTTACATCGTACATCATAGTATGGTACGATTACTAACCTAACTCGAAAAATGTATATTATTTTACTTATTTGATAAAGTGAAATACAAATCTTGTCCCCTGGAACCAAGAAAGATTAAAAACACAACAAAGGTTGCTCTAACGCGTTTCGATAAGCAACCAACTCAGTATCTCTCTAAAGCTCGATAGCTTGGCTATCGAAACGCGTTAGAGCAACATTTGTTGTGTTTTTTAATCTTTCTTTGTTTCAGGGGAACGAATTTGTATTTCAATTTTTGAAGACAACCAAAGACCAGTCCGTTCTACTACACTTATTTGGTAATTTTTTAGTTAAAAAATTAAATACTGAAGAAGCAGATCATTTTGTTGTTCATTCTCGATCTTTGTCCTCGACTATTTCTGTTAATTCGCCACTACTTCGTTCATATTCATGATCGAAGTTTTAACTTTTGAGGTCAAGCTGCATAGTGTTAATCAGCAAAGTGCAAACATTAGATTTTATTTGCACACATCCGAATAGCACAACCAGACATCGAAACAGTTAAGCTCCTCGGTCGAGAAGGTGTTTACATAATAATAAAGTTAATACAATGGTAATGGGTTGACATATGCGAGAGGTGTGAAAAGCCAGCGTACGGACCCCCCAGACGGCTCGGTACCAAAGTCAGAATCACGCTCGGCGGGCGTCCCGATGGAGCCGGCCAATTATCCACGCCCGCAGGGGGACCCCTTTTGTGTCTTTTGTGCGCCGTTTGGTCCGTTTATAATTAAAGGTTTTTTATTGGGAAGCTTACCTGGGAATCACGCTTTTTTGGCAGATCTGTTCTTAATGGAATAACGCTGGGGTATAAAATGAAAAAAATTCATCGCTATAACGGCAAGGAAAAAAATAAATATGATGCAATTACGCGATAAAATAATTTTTCAAATATATATTTGCTCGAAAGAAATATTTTCAAATTATAATTCAAATCCCATTGTGGCCTGACAGATCATTTATTTACGTAGAACATCGAGAAAGATTATTTACTATTTCTGGAGTTTGGGAATATCTGTAACAGTTTTTTGAGTTAAAACGTACCCTATTAAAGATCCCGCCTAGCAAGGGACGTCTGCATCGGTTTTCGTCAAAATCACTTCAGTATCTGAGTCGCGAAAAACGGACACAAAACAGACACACTTTCGCATTTATAATATATTAGTTATTGGTTATAAGTTATTCGTTATCAGTTATTAGTTATTCGTTATTCGTTATTCGTTATTCGCTATTCGTTTTCCGTTATTGGTTATCCGTTATCGGTTATCGGCTATCGGTTATCGGTTATTGTCATTCGTTATTCGTTATTCGTTATTCGTTATTCGTTATTGGTTATTGGTTATTGGTTATCGGCTATCGATTATGGGTTATTGGTTCAATACACACAATACATACAATAAATACAATGCACATAATCCATACAATAAATACAATGCACACAATACATACAATGCATGTAATGCATACAATGCATACAATTCATACAATAGGTACAATACATAGAAGATATAATACATACAATACATGCAATACATACAATACAACAATACATACATTGCATATAAGGCATACAATACATACAATATATAAAATGCATATAATCCATACAATACACACAATACATACAATGCATACAATACATACAATACCTACAATACATACAATAAATACAATACATACAATGCATACAATTCATACAATAGGTACAATACATAGAAGATATAATACATACAATATATACAATAAATACAATACATACAATACATGCAATACATGCAATACATGCAATACATACAATACATTACAATACATACAATACCTACAATACATACAATCATACAATACATACAATAAATACAATGCACACAATACATACAATGCATGTAATGCATACAATGCATACAATTCATACAATAGGTACAATACATAGAAGATATAATACATACAATACATGCAATACATGCAATACATACAATACATTACAATACATACAATGCATACAATGCATACGATACATACAATCCATACAATACATACAATACACACAACACATACAATATATAAAATGCATATAATCCATACAATAAATACAATACATACAATACATGCAATACATACAATACATACAATTACATACAATACATACAATGCATGTAATGCATACAATGCATACAATTCATACAATAGGTACAATACATAGAAGATATAATACATACAATATATAAAATGCATATAATCCATACAATAAATACAATACATACAATACCTACAATACATACAATAAATACAATGCACACAATACATACAATGCATGTAATGCATACAATGCATACGATACATACAATACATACAATACCTACAATACATACAATATCAGAAACACACAATACACACAATACATACAATGCATGTAATGCATACAATGCATACAATTCATACAATATATACAATAAATACAATACATACAAGACATACAATACATACAAGACATACAATACATACATACATACATACAATACATTACAATACATACAATAAATACAATACATACAATGCATGTAATGCATACAATGCATACAATGCATACAATTCATACAATAGGTACAATACATAGAAGATATAATACATACAATACATACAATGCATGTAATGCATACAATGCATACAATTCATACAATATATACAATACACACAATACACACAATACATACAATACATAACAATACATACAATACATTACAATACATACAATAATACAATACATACAATACATGCAATACATGCAATACATGCAATACATGCAATACATACAATACCTACAATACATACAATATCAGAAACACACAATACACACAATACATACAATATATACAATACACACAACACATACAATATATAAAATGCATATAATCCATACAATAAATACAATACATACAATGCATGTAATGCATACAATGCATACGATACATACAATACATAAAATACATACAATACATGCAATACATGCAATACATACAATAAATACAATACATACAATTACATACAATAAACATACAATATATAAACATACAATACATACATACATACAATACATACAATACATACAATACATACAATACATACATACATACAATACATACAATACATACAATACATACAATACATACAATACATACAATACAACATACTACAATACATACAATACATACAATACATACAATACATACAATACATACAATACATACAATACATACAATACATACAATACATACAATACATACAATACATACAATACATACAATACATACAATACATACAATACATACAATACATACAATACATACAATACATACAATACATACAATACATACAATACATACAATACATACAATACATACAATACATACAATACATACAATACATACAATACATACAATACATACAATACATACAATACATACAATACATACAATACATACAATACATACAATACATACAATACATACAATACATACAATACATACAATACATACAATACATACAATACATACAATACATACAATAACATACATACAATACATACAATACATACAATACATACAATACATACAATACATACAATACATACAATACATACAATACATACAATACATGCAATACATGCAATACATGCAATACATACAATACATGCAATACATGCAATACATACAATACATACAATACATACAATACATACAATAGATCAATACATACAATACATACAATACATACAATAGATACAATACATACAATACATACAATACATACAAAACATACAATACATACAATACGTACAGTACATACAATATACTCAATACACACAATACACACAATACACACAATACATACAATACATACAATACATAGAATACATACAATACATACAATACATATAATACATACAAATGCATACAATGCATACGATACAGATAACCCATAACTTGAGATGCCAAAGAATATGTAGAGCATATTCACCCATTTGGAGCTTCTGGTACTTTATGACGAAATTCAACAAAAAGAAGAAGAAGAAGAAAATCAAAGTTAAAGAAGTTAATCTAGGCACCTATTTTAAGGGGAAACGATTAACAAAGATGATGCTTCAGATTGTGGCAGGAGGTTATAAATTACGTTAACAGCACCCGTTTATTACGTGCGTAAATACGGGAACAAATTTTTTCTATAGTATCTTAATTTGAGCGATTTAAAAAGTTTTCGCCCCCTGTTGAGCCGTACACGGCTCTATATCGAACAGTTATCGATTAACGACGTCCTTTTACAAGACTATAACGGGTGCAATCATATTTTAATGTGTGGAAAAGTCGTAGGATTATTCAAATGTATTTTTTATGAACGCCCAGTTTCTAGATCGGAAGATTTTATCTAGCATCGGTATGCTAATGACGGTTACACATTTCACAAGTTTTGCATTTGGACAATTCATCATTTCCTAACGTCGTTTTAATAATGCAGAAATATTTGTCTGTTAATGTTTGGGCAGAAGTCAACCGAATTAATTTATCGAGTTTACAAAATAAATCCGCATAGTGTGTCGAATTTTAAACGCTTTTTTTTGCTGGAATGGACTGGTCCTTGATTATCTTCAAAAATTGAAATACAAATCTTGTCCCTTGAAACCAAGAAAAATTAAAAAACACAGCGCGTTTCGATCGCCAACTATCATCTTCAGGGAGATACTTTTGTTGTCTTTAGACTTAGAAATGTTAACGATGACAAAATATTTATTATCTGTACTGATAAAATTGAAGCCTCTGGCTGTGGTTTCAATATAATCGTCTTTTTATCAACTGATAGCGTTTTTTACATGTTATAGATCCCCAAACAGATGTTTTTAGAATTTTTGTCTGTGTCTGTCTGTTTGTCCGGGCTAATCCGGGAAACGGTTTAACCGATTTTTATAAAATGTTCACTAAAATATAGAGTATGTCTTTGGGCAAATTCTAAACTATCTATTTAGTCAAGCAAAAGTGAGGAGACTTTTGATTTTTTCTTGAATCGATTCTGTACAGTGCGATGTGCGATTGATAAAAGTAACTCTCTTTCCTCTCATTCTTGATCTTGTGGAGAATTTCTTTTGTGATTTATTTCCCTTCATCAGTTGATGAAGTCAAAGATATTTATAAGTCGTAAATTCGTATAAGTCGAAAAGTGTTCCTCTAATTAAAATTACGCAGACGAAGTTGTATGAAGTGTCAATTGGTCAATTGATGACGTTTGGAGCCAGTTATATATTCCATGTTTGCTCATCAAACTGATTGGTTGAGATCTAAGACGAGCATTACTCAACCAATCAGATTAATGAGCAAATGTGGAATATTTTTGGTAATCTACAACAAAGAGAAACCATGGGCCATTAATTTTCGAGCACCAGTTACTTAAAACTTAACAAATAGATGTTATCAAGTTTATGGTGGTAATTCCGGGAACCAGATTGATGATGATCCACACGCGGCCACATTCATATTACCAACCCAGCTCAATTTAACTCTGTTGCTGCTGTAACGCTGTTGCTTTACAATTTATATAAAATATCACTTATGAATAGAGAAAACGGTACCATATCCTATATCGCTTTTCATTATATGAATGTTAACGAATATATTAATCTGATGGTATCGGGTTTTTATAAATGTCGCAGCGTGAGACCTTTGAAGTTCGCCTCTACTTATTTTCTCAAGTGCGGTAGGTAGCATCTTTGTGCAATTACAGTGTGATTACAAAGAACCAAAATACTTCTGGATACGGCAGACTTCTTCAAGATAACGGTGTGCAAATTAAAGCGAAACCACTATCAATTACGAAAATTGAATGCCAGGAATTTATTATTGGTACCATCTCATTTTGACATGATGAGGAGGTAGTAGTGGCGATAAAAGTAAAGCGATCTATTAATCAATTATTTACTTAATTTTTAGATTAAAGAAATTTGAATCTGAGAATTTAAATATTTCTTTCTTAAAATTGCGATCTTACAATCGATATTTCGTAATCAATGATTAACTTTTGAGAAAAAACTGACAATTTCAAGATTAGAGTTCAAAATGTTTATTTTTTAAAAAAACATGTTTGGAAGTAACGTCGAGATAGTTGCCTCTTGAATTTGACCCCGAAACGAAGAGAAGAAAGAAGAAGAAAAGTGTGATGATGATGATGATGATGATGATGAATGATGATGATGATGATGATGATGATGATGATGATGATGATGATGATATGATGATGATGATGATGATGATGATGATGATGAATGATGAGATGAATGAATGATGATGATGATGATGATGATGATGATGATGATGATGATGATGATGATGATGATGATGATGATGATGATGATGATGATGATGATGATGATGATGATGATGATGATGATGATGATGTATGATGATGATGATGATGATGATGATGCTGATGATGATGATGATGATGATGATGATGATGATGATGATGATGATGATGCTGATGTGATGATGATGATGATGATGATGATGATGATGATGTGATGATGATGATGATGTGATGATGATGATTGATGATGATGATGATGATGATGATGATGATGATGATGATGATGATGATGATGATGATGATGATGATGATGATGATGATGATGATGATGATGATGATGATGATGATGATGAATGATGATGATGATGATGATGATGATGATGATGATGATGATGATGCATGATGGATGATGATGATGATGATGATGATGATGATGATGATGATGATGATGATGATGATGATGATGATGATGGATGATGATGATGATGATGCTGATGATGATGATGATGATGATGATGATGCATGATGATGATGATGATGATGATGATGATGATGATGATGATGATGATGATGATGATGATGATGATGATGATGATGATGATGATGATGATGATGATGATGATGATGATGATGATGATATGATGATGATGATGATGATGATGATGATGATGATGATGATGATGATGATGATGAGATGATGAGATGATGATGATGATGCTGATGATGATGATGCTGATGCTGACGAAATGAAGATAAAGAAGAAGATGAAAAAGGAAATGAAAAGGATGATGATTATGATGATGATGCTGACGGTGATACGAAAGAAATGAAGAAGATGATGATGATGCTGATGAAGAAGAAAAAGAGGGTAATGAAGATAAAGATGAAAAAGGAAATGAAGAAGCAGATGATGATGCTGATGAAGAAGGAAAATATGACAATGACAATGATAAAGATAAAAAAGAAAATGAAGATGAAAGAAATGAAGAAGAAGATAATAATGATGCTTATGGTGATGATGAAGAAGAAGATGATAATGATGCTTATGGTGATGATGAAGAAGAAAAGAAGATAATGATGACGATGATGATGAAGATAAAGAAGATGAAGATAAAGGAAGAAATGAAGAAGAAGACAATAATGATGGTGATGATAACGATGATGATGATGATAGTGATGATAGTAATAATGATGATGATGAAGAAGATGAAAATGATGACGAAGATTGGCCATCGGCGACTTGCTTCGACCAATGATTTCCCTTCCGCTAAATCGAACCTTCGCAGCATCGACCATACCGCCCGTATTAAAATTAAACCGAGACGACCGCAACTGCGTACCATGGGACCAAACAGAGACGACCGATGCGGAGGAAAAGGTATTTCAAGGTTGTTTCGCGCTACTTTAAAACTCGCAGGTGCAAAACAATGGCACTTTTAAAAGGCAAAACCAGCAACAATTATACGTAACTGTTCACATCTCCGACGTGGGGAAAGGCCGTAAATAAAGTCGAGTTAAAATTTTTATTTCGCAAATGGCCACCGCCGACCCATGGCGCTATTACTCGAATTGACATTAACGGGCATTTTTGTTTTTAGCCGTCTTTTGTCTCTTTGACCGCGACAGATCGGAAAAACCTCCAGTAGATCGCCTTGGGTGCAAAGATATCGCTCAAACTGAATAGAATTGTAATTTGAAAAAAGTGTAACTTTTGGAATTTTTGAAAACAATTCTTATATTTTTGTAAAAGTTAGATTTTTTCGAAAATACGTAACTCATTTTGATTGGTAGCTCGTATCTAACAGAATTTAATAAATGAAGTAGTTAATTGAATTACACCAGATCCAATTAACGTCAGTAGACGGTGGTAAACATTTACGAGAATTGTTTGGTAATAAAATAAAAATCATGTCCGACAAGGTAATTTTTATGCAAATATGTTAATCATTCGATATTTTCCGGTGCATAAAAATCCTAATGGTAGCCATTAAGCAATCTTCTGAGTTGCATCTCTGCATTAGATACTACCCTCTGTTGTAAAACTATTTAGCTAATTAGCAATTCTATAAATTAAAACGAGAATCCTACCGCGTGCCATTATGCTATTAAAAAAATTTGCCTACTTAATATACATGATAACAAATTAAAATGTTTATTTTATAGCGCACCATGGGATTCGCCAACAATTTCTCACAAATCAAAAATTAAAGTCATAAATGTACTTTCAAACGAGCAACGTGTGCATTCCTGATTTAATAAAATTTGTCTTTCACAATCTTACTTACGAAGTGCTTTATCAATTAATAAGATATATTTAATGAAATTTTCGTGAACCTTTGCAATAAAGCCGTTCATAATGGATTCTTAAAAAAAAAAGATGTCAAATCCTGTTGAGCTCGAGATAAAGAGTAGTTAGACTACTTCAGGAAATGATGGTCCACTCTTTGACTAAATTATTACCTCGACTATGACAATAAGGTGGGAAAAATTTAAATATTTACACCTGCTTGGAATAGTTTTATTGTAATTATTGTATATTTGTACTTATTAAATATTAAAATAAAATATAAATTGCTTGGACATAATATTGTGGAAATATATAGCAGTATAATGCAAATGATATAACATGTTTTATTTTAATTCTCAATACATGTTTGCCACAACAAACCGAGCATTAAAGAGTAATAAATTATACGTCTGTATTAGTTTTAGATCGTTAATTATTACACTTCCAGTGCTTAGTTAAAAATTACTCTTTAAATAGCAAGAAGTGAGTAAAACTTGTCACATTATATCCTACTTTTTCGCAACGCTAGTCACAGGTTAATGTTCAAGTAAAAAACACGAAATTTTGAAGAGAGGAATCAGATTTTTAAATTGTCAACATTAAACTTGAAAATTTCAAATTTTAAACTTAAAAATCTCAAATTTTAAACTTGAGAATTTAAAATCGCAAACTTAAAAATTTCAAGTTTTAAACTTGAGAATTTCAAATTGTAAACTTGAAAATTTCAAATTTTAAACTTAAAAATTTCAAATTTTAAACTTAAAAATTTCATATTTTAAACTTAAAAATTTCAAATTTTAAAATTGAGAATTTCAAATTGTAAACTTGAAAATTTCAAATTTTAAACTTCAGCATTTCACAGATTTCAAGTATTAAACTTGTATATTTTAAGTTTCGAAATTGACGCGTTCAAGATTTAAATTTGAAGCTTTTAAATTTTAAACGTAAAATGTTTTAAACTATAAATATAAAGCTTTCAAGTTTCAAACTTAACGAGTTGATCTGTCAACTTATGTTTTATGCTAAACATGCTAAGCGAAATTCAGATACATTTTATTTAACAAGTAAATTTTAAACTTGAAAATTTCAAATTTTAAATTTAAGAAATTTCAATTTTTAAATTTAAAAAATTTCAATGCCTAAACTTCAAAAATTTCAATTTTTAAACTTCAAAATTTCAAGTTATAAACTTTAGAATTTCAAGTTTTAAACTTCAGAACTTTAAAACTTAAGTTTTAAAGTTCAAAATTTTAAGTTTTAAACTTAAAGATTTTAAACCTTACGTTTTAAATTAAAGACTTTATTCGTATGTTTATATTTTGCGCCGAAAAATATCCAGCAACAAACATGCAGATGAATTAAATATTAACGCTTTTTAACTTCTAAATTTGAAACTTTAAAGTTTTAAATTTTGAGCTTTCAAGCAATAAACTCGAAAAGATTTCAGCTTTAACTTTGAAAAGAATTTAAGTTTAACTTTGAAAAGATTTCAAGTTTAACTTTGAAAAGATTTCAAGTTTAACTTTGAAAAGATTTCAAGTTTAACTTTGAAAAGATTTCAAGTTTAACTTTGAAAAGATTTCAATTTTGATAATTGAAGAGCCCAAGTTTAACAGCCAAGGATTTCGAGTTTTAAAGTTGAATGTTTCAGGTTTTAATCCTAAAGATTTTAAATTTTAAACTTAAAAATTTCGAATTTTAAACTTGGAAGCCTTCAAGTCTTAAACTTAAGAATTTCACTTGTAAGTTTATACGTTTTTACGCCAAAAACGTCTAAATAAAACAAATGTTGGAAGTTTCAACTTTTAAATTTGAAAGCTTTAAGTTTTGAACTTGAAAATCTCTAAATTGTTGTTTAAAGTCTAGTAAATGTTTAAATGAAAATCAAAGAAAAAAGAAGATATACAATTGAAGACTCCAACAGTACGTTAAGCGAGGGTCCTTGTATCAAATATCAAATTTTTTACGTTAAGGCATATTAAATATTTACACCGTTGTGACTAATAATGTATATATTATCCAAATCTGCTATAAAATTTCTTAAAGTTTGCATAAAAACGCAAAAAAAACGAAAAAAATTGAAGAGACTCCAATAGTACGTTAAGCGAGCATCCTTGTACTAAATTTCTAATTTTTAATGTCAAGATATGCAAAATATTTACACCTTAATGACGCATGATGGACGTATACTCTAAATCTGCCATAAAATTTCTTAAAGTTTGCATATGCACGCAAGAAAAACGTAAAAAATTAAAGAGACTCCAATAGTACGTTAAGCGAGCATCCTTATATCAAATTTCTAATTTTTAATATTAGGGTATGCAAAATGTATACACCTCAATGAAATATAATAAAAGTATTCACTAAATCTGCCATAACATTTCTTAAAATTTGCATACAAATGCAAGAAAAACGTAAAAAATTAAAGAGACTCCAATAGTACGTTAAGCGAGCATCCTTATATCAAATTTCTAATTTTTAATGCCAGGATATTTACCTTTCAATGACGTATAATAAACGTATTCTCTAAATCTAATGTAAAAGTTCTTAAAGTTTGCCTAAGAACGTAAGAAAAACGTAAAAAAAATAAAGAGACACAATATTACCTTAAGCGAGCATCCTTGTATCAAATTTCTAATTTGTAATGGCAGGATATGCGAAATATTTACACCTTAACGATGCATGATGGACGTATTCTTTAAATCTGCCATAAAATTTCTTAAAGTTTGCATAAAAACGCAAGAAAAATGTACAAAATTAAAGAGACTCCGATAGTACGTTAAGCAAGCTTTCTTGTATCAAATTTCTAATTTTTGATGTCAGGATATGCGAAATATTTACACTTCAATGATGTATAATGAACGTATACCCTAAATTTGCCATAACATTTCCTAAAGTTTGTATAAAAACGCAAGAAACACGTAAAACATTAAAGAGACTCCAATAGTACGTTAAGCGAGCATCCTTATATCAAATTTCTAATTTTTAATGTTAGCATATGCAAAATGTCTACACCTCAATGAAGTATAATAAAAGTATCCACTATATCTGCCATAACATTTCTTAAAATTTGTATACAAACGCAAGAAAAACGTAAAAAATTAAAGAGACTTCAATAGTACGTTAAGCGAGCATTCTTATATCAAATTTTTAATTTTTAATGCAGAATGTGCGAAATATTTACACCTCTACAATGCGTCTAATACACTTTGCATCTAAATCTGCTATAACATTTCTTTAAATTTGCATAAAAACGCAAGAAAAATGTACAAAATTAAAGAGACTCCCATAGTACGTTAAGCAAGCTTTCTGGTATCAAATTTTTAAGTTTTAATGTCAGGATATGCAAAATATATTAAACTCAATGATGTATAATGGACGTATCTTCTAAATTTGCCATAATATTTCCTAAAGTTTGTATAAAAACGCAAGAAACACGTAAAAAAGAGACTCCAATAGTACGTTAAGCAAGCATCCTTATATCAAATTTCTAATTTTTAATGCCAGGATATTTACCTTTCAATGACGTATAATAAACGTATTCTCTGAATCTAACGTAAAAGTTCTTAAAGTTTGCCTAAGAACGTAAGAAAAACGTAAAAAAAACACAATATTACCTTAAGCGAGCATCCTTGTATCAAATTTCTAATTTTTAATGGCAGGATATGCGAAATATTTACACCTTAACGATGCATGATGGACGTATTCTTTAAATCTGCCATAAAATTTCTTAAAGTTCGCATAAAAACGCAAGAAAAATGTACAAAATTAAAGAGACTCCAATAGTACGTTAAGCGAGCTTCCTTATATTAAATTTCTAATTTTTAATGTTAGGATCTGCAAAATATCTACACCTCAATGAAGTATAATGAAAGTATCCTCTAAATCCGCCATAAAATTTTTTAAAGTTTGCATAAAAACGCAAGAAAAACGTAAAAAATGAAAGAGACTCCAATAGTACGTTAAGCGAGCATCCTTGTATCAGATTTCTAATTTTTAATGCAGGATATGCAAAATATTTACCTTTCAAGGACGTAAAATAAACGTACTCTCTGAATCTAACGTAAAATGTCTTAAAGTTTAAATAAAAACGCAAGAAAAATGTATAAAATCAAAGAGACTAAAGTAGTACCTTAAGCGAGCATCTTTGTATCAAATTTTTAATTTTGAATGTCAGGATATGCGAAATATTTACACCTTAACGACGCATGATGGACCTATTCTTTAAATCTGCCATAAAATTTCTTAAAGTTTGCATAAAAACGCAAGAAAAATGTACAAAATTAAATAGACTCCAATAGTACGTTAAGCGAGCATCCTTATATTAAATTTATAATTTTTAATGTTAGGATCTGCAAAATATCTACACCTCAATGAAGTTTAATGAAAGTATCCTCTAAATCTGCCATAACATTTTCTAAAGTTTGCATAAAAACGCAAGAAAAACGTAAAACATTAAAGAGACTTCAATAGCATGTTAAGCGAGCATCCTTGTATCAGATTTCTAATTTTTAATGCAGGATATGCAAACTATTTACCTTTCAATGACGTAAAATAAACGTACTCTAACGTAAAATGTCTCAAAGTTTGCATAAAAACGCAAGAAAAATGTATAAAATCAAAGAGACTAAAATAGTACCTTAAGCGAGCATCCTTGTATCAAATTTCCAATTTTTAATGTCAAGATATGCAAAATATTTACGCCTCAATGACGTATGATGGACGTATTCTCTAAATCTGCCATAACATTTTCTAAAGTTTGCATAAAAATGCAAGAAAAACGTAAAAAATTAAAGAGACCCCAATAGTACGTTAAGCGGGCATCTTTCTATCAAATTTCTAATTTTTAATGTCAGGATATGCAAAATATTTACACCCTAATGACATATAACGAACATATCTTCTAAATCTGTCTTTAAATTTCTTAAAGTTTGCATAAAAAACGCAATAAAAAGGCAAAAAATTGAAGAGACTCCAATAGTACGTTAAGCGAGCATCCTTGTATCAAATTTCTAATTTTTAATGTCAAAATATACAAAATATGTACACCCTAATGACGTATAACGAACATATCTTCTAAATCTGTCGTTAAATTCCTTAAAGTTTGCATAAAAAACGCAAGAAAAAGGCAAAAAATTAAAGAGACTCCAATAGTACGTTAAGCGAGCATCCTTGTATCAAATTTCTAATTTTTAATGTCAAAATATACAAAATATTTACGCCTCAATAACGTATGATAGAAGTATTCTCTAAATCTGCCATAACATTTCCTAAAGTTTGCATAAAAACTCAAGAAAAGGATAAAAAATTAAAGAGACTCCAATAGTACGTTAGACGAGTATCCTTGTATCAAATTTCGTTGAGGCATGCTAAATAATTTGAAAGTTTTAGGTTCTGAACTTGAAAATCCCTCAATTGATGTTTCATGTCTATCTAATATTTAGTAAAAATTTGAAGGTGTGGTTTGAAATTTCAAGTTTTCAAGCTTTTTCTTGAAATGGACAAACACAAATGCAAATCATCAACGTGTTTAACTGTCATAGAACTGATTAGGATTTCTGTAAATCGTGTGTTCGTTTACCAAATTCAGTTAACCATTTATTAAAAAAAAATCCATCTAGAGACAAAAACATCAACAATCGAGATTATACATACAACATATTTTAAATAAATTTACATAACCGCATTGATCAAAGACGGAAACAATCGTTATTCAAATGAGGCACGCAAAATGGTGCAATCGGTTTAAAAAACGATCAATCGTCCGGTTTCGAGGCCGAAACGTCGAAAGACCGCCAACCGCAAGAACCCAACAGATTCGAGAGTATACGCGGCGTTCGTCTGTGAGCCAAAAGCGATCGAGAGGAGGAGAGCCCTCCCTCCCCCCACGCCTCGATGGTCACTTGCCAGCGGCGACCGGAGACGTCAGTTTGCCTGGAGCTTTCTTCTGACTAGTCAACTTCTTGCCATAAGAGATGTGCCGTAAAGTAATTTAAAAGTGCCCGCGATGGATATAGAGAACAATCCGGACTCGCCGGACTCGCTCGCCAGTGACCGACTCACGGTGGACCTCTTGAACGCGCCCAGAACTAAGAGGAGACGCGCGGCCGATATCGACGGCGTCGATAGACGTGAAGGCGGCGGCGGCGGCACCCCGGAACTGAACGCTAACCCGAATAAAAACAATAATAACAACGATGTGGCCGTCTTTGTTCTTATGAACGAGGAACGCCAACAAGAAAACGGAAACGAAGAAGAGGAAGAAGTACGTATTAGGTTAAGTAGTAATCGTGGCGCATTCCAATCGTTCGAGTTTTGTTTATGTGTGCGACAGCGCGCGCTTGATTAGTTATACTCGCCGATGTCCAGTTCCCTTCTCTTTTGGCTTTTGTGTTGTTTATTGGCGTCGATCGTGTTTTGTTTTCATGGCCAACGTCGTAGATATATGTCAGTTATGCGGAGATAAATAACATTTCTGAATCGCATGGAAAACTAGTTAATATAACCATTCATAGATTTATATAACGACTTCCACTTTATGTGGTCATAGATTGCAACTTGAAAATATCGATTACAACAGCAATTTTTCTACTCGGAGAGATACTTTTTGAACTTTTCTGAAGTAGGTCAACAATTGATCCCACCAAATCATATTGTGGAATATTCCCTTGACTTCTCTCAACATGTTAAAGCTATGAAAGGTTATAAAAATGAAGTATCTAAAACTGAAACGAAAAGCTAAGAAGCTTCGTTCAGTGGCCATCAACTGTATTGGATATAATTTCCTGAAACTATGATAATGTAAGAGTAAGGTGATCTCAACAAGAAGCAAATTTCTAATTTTTAAAGTTAGGGACGACATCATAATGATTTACGATGTATGTCTTGTCTAAGCCTTTCATAAAATTTCTCAAAATTTGAATTAAAACTTCAGAAAAATGTAAAAATTTGAAGAGACCCCCAACGATGCGTTAAGTGAGAAAATTTTTGATTGTTTAAGTTAATACTTATCAACTTTATATTGTTCTGTGATGTACAAAGTACCTATTTTGTAAATCGGTTATAAAATTTCTTAAAATTTAAATAAAAACCCAATAAATAGTTAAAAAACCGAAAAGACTTCAATAGTACGTTAAACGAGAATCTATCTCAAATTTGTTATTTTTGGAATTGACACTTGTAATATTTCAGTTTCGCAAAGTTGTACATCTTCTATGGATCTGTTAGTGTACAATTTTGGAAAATTCTAATAAATAATAATAAGAATAATAATAAATGCATAAAATATCAGAACGGGAGGCGAATGAATATAATATACATATACTTAATGTCATAGAATTTCTTAAAGTTTAAATGGAAACCCAAGAAAAACCCACACGATTGAAGAGACTCCAATAGTACATTAAACTAGCATACTTGTATCAAATTTCTAATTTTTAACGTTAAGGCAATGTCAAATATTTACATCGCAGTAACGAGTAATCTATATTTTCTCTAAATCTGTCATAAGATTTCTTGAAGTTTGAATAAAAACCCAAGAAAAGTATCAAAAAAGGAAGAGACTCCAACGGTACGTTAAGCGAGCATCCTTGTACCAAAAATCTTATTTCTAAAGTTGGGGCTTGCCAAAATATTAACACCAAGGTGACGTATAATGAATGTAGTCTAAATATATTATAAAATTTTTTAAAGTTTGTATAAAACTACAAAGAAATATATATAAAAAGAAGAGACTCCAGTAGTACGTTAAGTGAGCATCCTTGTATAAAATTTCTAATTTTTAACGTTAAGGCATACTAAATATTTACACCGCGGTGATAAATAATGTATTTATTTACTAAATCTGTCATAAAATTATCTGAAGTTTGAATAAAAACCTAAGAATGATATATAAAAATGAAGAGATTCCAACAGTACGTTAAGCGAGCATACTTACATCAAATTTCTTAGTGTTAAAACTTGGACAATATTTACACCAAAATGACGTATAATAAAAATATCCCCTAAATCTGTCATAATAATTGTTAAAGTTTGAAGAAAAATGCAAGAAAAACATAAAAAATTGAAGAAAATCCAATAGTACGTTGAGCGAGCATTTTTGTATCAAATTTCTAATTTTTAAGGTTAAGGCATGCCAAATATTTACACGACAATGACGCATAATGAACGTATCCTCTTAATCGGCCATAACATTTACTAAATTTTGCATAAAAACGCAAGAAAAACGTAAAAAATTAAAGAGACTCCAATAGTACGTTAAGCGAGCATCCTTATATCAAATTTCTAATTTTTAATGTCAGCATATGCGAAATATTAACACCTCAATGACGTATAATGAACATATCTTCTAAATCTACCGTAAAATTCTTTAAAGTTTGCATAAAAACGCAAGAAAAAGGCAAAAAATTGAAGAAACTCCAATAGTACGTTAAGCGAGCATCCTTGTATCAAATTTCTAATTTTTAATGTCAAGATATGCAAAATATTTACGCCTCAAAGACGTATGATCGACATATTTTCTAAATCTGCCATAACATTTCTCAAAAGTTGGAAATAAACCTAAGAAAAATATAAAAAAATGACGAAATTCCAATGCTCTTTAAGCGAACATTCTTGTATCAAATTTTTCATTTTTAAAGTAATCATATGCAAAATATTCAACCACAAGGACGTATAATGTACTTATTCTTTAAATTTGTCATAAAATTTCTTTAAGTTTGATCAAAAACCTGAGAAGAACATAAAAAACTAAGGAGACTCCAATAGTACGTTAAGTGAGCATCCTTTTATCAAATTTCTTATTTTAGACGTTAAGACTTCGTGAATATTTACACCAAAGTGACGCATAATTGACGTATTCTCTAAATATATCATAAAATTTCTTACAATTTAAATAAAAATGTAAAAAAAACATGAAAAATTGAAGAGACCCCAACAGTACGTTAAGCGAGCATCCTAGTACCAAATGTATAGTACATATATTCTTTAGCAAGTTATGGAATGGCGTATATTTCACGCGAGCGAAAAATTTGTACCCCGAACCGCAGTCAAGAGTTAGGGTTTCACGAGTGTAAAATATGCCATTCCAAACGTGTTATAGACTACACTCTCTCTAACCAGATTATAGAAAAACCTTAAAGTTCACGTACAGCTTCAAATTAGATTGAAACACAGAACTTGTCCCCTGAAACCAAGAAAAATTAAAAAACACAACAAAGGTTGCTGAGAGCAAGGACGTATAATGTACTTATTCTTTAAATTTGTCATAAAATTTCTTTAAGTTTGATCAAAAACCTGAGAAGAACATAAAAAACTAAGGAGACTCCAATAGTACGTTAAGTGAGCATCCTTTTATCAAATTTCTTATTTTAGACGTTAAGACTTCGTGAATATTTACACCAAAGTGACGCATAATTGACGTATTCTCTAAATATATCATAAAATTTCTTACAATTTAAATAAAAATGTAAAAAAAACATGAAAAATTGAAGAGACCCCAACAGTACGTTAAGCGTGCATCCTAGTACCAAATGTATAGTACATATATTCTTTAGCAAGTTATGGAATGGCGTATATTTCACGCGAGCGAAAAATTTGTACCCCGAACCGCAGTCAAGAGTTAGGGTTTCACGAGTGTAAAATATGCCATTCCAAACGTGTTATAGACTACACTCTCTCTAACCAGATTATAGAAAAACCTTAAAGTTCACGTACAGCTTCAAATTAGATTGAAACACAGAACTTGTCCCCTGAAACCAAGAAAAATTAAAAAACACAACAAAGGTTGCTGAGAGCAACCTTTGTTGTGTTTTTTAATTTTTCTTGGTTTCAGGGGACAAGTTCTGTGTTTCAATTTTTGAAGATAACCAAGGACCAGTCCGTTCCATCAAAATTCAAATTAGATTACAATTTTAAAACGCGAGGCTTCAAATAAATACATTAATTGTTACATGTAACCATAGCACCAAAAAAAAATTACTTGATATCTCTAATTAAAATAAACCTACATGGTTTCTGATTCGTCGAAAGCCATGCTAAAATATTAATATTTCAAGCGGTGTGCATAATTGCGAGAAGCTGAACGGATGCTGGAATGACATTTGGTTCCATCACAATTTTTAGTCATAGAATGCAGTTTCTATAATAGTGGTGAAGAAAAATATTTACACCACAGTAAAGTACAATAGTATTCTTTAAATCAGCCGGAAAATTTCGTAAAATTTAAATAAAAATGCATTAAAAACATAAAAAATTGAACAGACTCCAACAGCAGGCTAAGGGAGCATCATTGTACTAAATTGCTCATTTTTGACGAGAAAACATGTAAAATATTTACGCCATACTGAAGTATAATGTACGCATTTTCTAAATCATTCAGAAATGTTCTTAAAATTTGAAGGAAAATGCAAGAAAAACAAGAAAATGTGAAGAGACTTCAACAGTACGTTAGGCGAGCATCCTTATACCAAATTGTTCAGTTTTAACATGAAGACGTACAAATTATTTACACAACAGTAAAGTACAATGGATGTATTTTCTAAATCTGTTAGAAATTTATGTAGGTATTTTTTAAATTAGTCAAAAATATTTTTTTAATTTGAATAAATAAGCAAGAAAAACAAAAAAAATTGAAAAGACTCCAACAATACATTAAGCGAGCTTTCTTGTACCAAATTACTTATTTTTAACCTGAAAACATGTAAAATATTTACTCCGCGATAAAGTATGATGAACGTATTCTCTAAATATGTCAGAATATTTCTTAAAATATTAACAAAAAAGCAAGAATAAAATAAAAAATTGAGAAGACTCCAACACTACGTTAAGCGAGTATCTTTGTACCACATTGCTCATTTTTAAAGTGAAAACATATAAAATATTTACATCACACTGAAGTATAATGTATGTATTTTCTAAACCTGTTATAAAGGTTCTAAAAATTTAAAGGAAAACGCAAGAAAAACATAAAAATGTGAAGAGACTCCAACAGTACGTTAGGCGAGCATCCTTATACCAAATTGTTCAGTTTTAACATAAAGACGTGCAAGATATATTCACCGCAGTGAAAAATCATGTACATTTTTTCTAAATCTGTCGGAAATGTTATTAAAATTTGAAAAAAAAAAACATAAAAAATTGAAGAGACTCCAACAGTAGGTTAAGGAAGCATCATTGCACCAAATTACTCATTTTTGACGAGAAAACATGTAAAATATTTACGCAATACTGAAGTATAATCTACCTATTTTCTAAATCTGTTAGAAATTTTCTTAAAATTTGAAGGAAAACGCAAGAAAAACATAAAAATGTAAAGAGACTCCAACAGTACGTTAAGCGAGCATCCTTATGCAAAATTGTTCAGTTTTAACATGAAGACATGCAAAATATTTACACCGCACTAAAGTATCATCCACATTTTTTCTAAATCTGTCAAAAGTGTTCTTAAAATTTGAAGAAAAACATAAAAAATCGAAGAGACTCCAACAGTAAGTACGTTAAGGAAGCATCATTGCCCCAAATTGCTCATTCTTGACGAAAAAACATGTAAAATATTTACGCCAAATTGAAGTATAATCTACGTATTTTCTAAATCTGTCAGAAATTTTCTTAAAATTTGAAGGAAAACTCAAGAAAAACATCAAAATGTGAAGAGACTCCAACAGTACGTTAGGCGAGCATCCTCATACCAAATTGTTCGGTTTTAACATAAAGACGTGCAAAATATTTACACCGCAGTGAAGTATAATGTACATTTTTTCTAAATCCGTCAGAACTGTTCTTAACATTTAAAGAAAAACATTAATAATTGAAGAGACTCCAACAGTACGTTAACGAAGCATCATTGCACCAAATTACTCATTTTTGACGAGAAAACATGTAACATATTTACGCGATACTGACGTATAAGCTACGTATTTTTTAAATCTGTCAGAAATTTTCTTAAAATTTGAAGAAAAATGCAAGAAAAACAAGAAAATGTGAAGAGACTCAAACAGTACGTTAGGCGAGCAGCTCATACCAAATTGTTCAGTTTTAACATGAAGACGTGCAAAGTATTTACACCGCAGTGAAGTATAATGTACATTTTTTCTACATCTGTCAAAAATGTTCTTAAAATTTAAAGAAAAACATAAAACATTGAAGACACTCCAACAAAACGTTAAGGGAGCATCATCGCACCAAATTGCTAATTTTTGACGAGAAAACATGTAAAGTATTTACGCCACACTGAAGTATAATCTACGTATTTTCTAAATCTGTCAGAAATTTTCCTAAAATTTAAACAAAAATGCAAGAAAAACATAAAAATGTGAAAAGACTCTAACAGTACGTTAGGCGAGCATCCTCATACCAAATTGTTCAGTTTTAACATGAGGACGTGCAAAATATTTACACCGCAGTGAAGCATCATTTACGGTTTTTCTAAATCTGTCAGAAATGTTCTTAAAATTTGAAAAAAAAACATAAATAATTGAAGAGACTCCAACAGTACGTTAAGAGAGCATCATTGCACCAAATTGCTCATTTTTTAAGAGAAAACATGTAAAATATTCACGCCATACTAAAGTATAAGCTAGGTATTTTTTCAATCGGTCAAAAATTTTCTTAAAATTTGAAGGAAAACGCAAGAAAAACATAAAAATGTGAAGAGACTTCAATAGTACCTTAGGCGAGCATCCTCATACCAAATTGTTCAGTTTTAACATGAAGACCTGCAAAGATTTACACCGCAGTGAAGTATAATGTACGTTTTTTTTAATCTGTCAGAAATGTTTTAAAAATTTGAAGTAACACAAAAAAATTGAAGAGACTCCAACAGTACGTTTAAGGGAGCATCATTGCACCAAATTGCTCATTTTTGACGAGAAAACATGTAAAATATGTATGCCACACTGAAGTATAATCTACATATTTTCCAAATCTGTCAGAAATTTTCTTAAAATTTACAAGAAAACGCAAGAAAAACATACAAATGTGAAGAGACCCCAACAGTACGTTAGACGATCATCCTCATACCCAATTGTTCAGTTTTAACATGAAGACGTGCAAAATATTCATACTGGAGTGAAGTATGATGTACGTTTTTTCTACATCTGTCAGAACTGTTCTTAAAATTTGAAGAAAAACATTAATAATTGAAGAGACTCCAACAGTACGTTAACAAAGCATCATTGCACCAAATTATTCATTTTTGACGAGAAAACATGTAACATATTTACACGATACTGACGTATAATCTACGTATTTTCTAAATCTGTCAGAAATTTTCCTAAAATTTAAAAGAAAATGCAAGAAAAACATAAAAATGTGAAGAGACTCCAACAGTACATTAGGCGAGCATCCTCATTCCAAATTGTTCAGTTTTAACATAAAGACATGCAAAATATTTACACCGCAGTGAAGTATAATGTACGTTTATTCTAAATCTGTCAGAACTGTTCTTAAAATTTGAAGAAAAACATTAATAATTGAAGAGACTCCAACAGTACGTTAAGGAAGCATCATTGCACCAAATTGCTCATTCTTGACGAAAAAACACGTAAAATATTTACGCCAAATTGAAGTATAATCTACGTATTTTCTAAATCTGTCAGAAATTTTCTTAAAATTTGAAGGAAAACTCAAGAAAAACATCAAAATGTGAAGAGACTCCAACAGTACGTTAGGCGAGCATCCTCATACCAAATTGTTCCGTTTTAACATAAAGACGTGCAAAGTATTTACATCGCAATAAAGTATAATGTACATTTTTTCTAAATCTGTCAGAACTGTTCTTAAAATTTGAAGAAAAACATTAATAATTGAAAGACTCCAATAGTACGTTAACGAAGCATCATTGCACCAAATTACTCATTTTTGACGAGAAAACATGTAACATATTTACGCGATACTGACGTATAAGCTACGTATTTTTTAAATCTGTCAGAAATTTTCTTAAAATTTGAAGGAAAACTCAAGAAAAAACATAAAAATGTGTAGAGACTCCAACAGTGCGTTAGGCGAGCATCCTCATATTAAATTGTTCGGTTTTAACATAAAGATGTGCAAAATATTTACACCGCAGTGAAATATAATGTACGTTTCTTTTTAAATTTGTCAGAAATGTTCTTAAAATTTGTATAACAACATAAAAAATTGAAGAGACTCCAACAGTATGTTAAGGGAGCATCATTGCACCAAATTACTCATTTTTTACGAGAAAACAAGTAACATATTTACGCGATCCTGACGTATAAGCTACGTATTTTTTAAATCTGTCAGAAATTTTCTTAAAATTTGAAGGAAAATGCAAGAAAAACATAAAAATGTAAAGAGACTCCAACAGTACGTTAGGCGAGCATCCTGATACCAAATTGTTCAGTTTTAACATGAGGACGTGCAAAATATTTGCACCGCAGTGAAATATAATGTACGTTTATTCTAAATATGTCAGAAATGTTCTTAAAATTTCAAAAACATAAAAAATTGAAGAGACTCCAACAGTACGTTAAGGAAGCATCATTGCACCAAATTGCTCATTTTTGACGAGAAAACATGTAAAATATTTACGCCATACTGAAGTATAATCTACGTATTTTCTAAATCTGTTAGAAATTTTTTTAAAATTTGAAGGAAAATGCAAGAAAAACATAAAAATGTGAAGAGACTCCAACAGTACGTTAGGCGAGTATCCTCATACCAAATTGTTCAGTTTTAACATGAAGACGTGCAAAATATTTACGCCGCAGGGAAGTATAATATAAGTTTTTTCTCAATCTGTCGGAAATGTTCTTAAAATTTAAATAAAACCCCAAGAAAAACGTCAAGAATTGAAGAGACCCCAACAGTACGTTAAGCGAGCTTCCTTATACCAAATTTTCAGTTTTAACACTAAGTGATGCAATATATTGACATCACAGTAAAGTATAATGTATGTATTCTTTAAATCTGTTAACAATTTTCTTAAAATTTGAACAAAAACGCAATAAAAATATAAAAAATTAAAACGACTCCAACAGTACGTTAAGCGAGCATCCTTATACCAAATTGTTTAGTTTTAATATGAAGACATGCAAAATATTTACACCACAGTGAAGTATAATGTACGTATTCTCTAAACCTGTCAAAAATATCCTTAAGTTTGTATAAAAATTAAACAAAAACATAAAAAATTGAAAAGACTTCAATAGTACGTTAAACGAGCATCCTTGTATCAAATTTATAATGTTTAACGTTAAAGTATGCCAAATATTTACATCACAGGGAGGTACATGTACATCAACTCTAAATATGTCACAAAATTTCCTAATAAGTTGAATAAAAACGCAAGAAAAGCATAAAAACCTGAAGGGATTCCAACACTACGTTAAGTGAGAATCATGTATCAAATTTTCTGCTTGTTAAAGCTGCGGAACACCATATATTTACATCGTAGTGATGTAGACAGTATATATTTTGTAAATAGGTTCTAAAATTTCTTAAAATTTGAATAAAAATGTAATAAATAGCTAAAAAATTGAAGAGACTACAACAGTACGTTAAGCGAGAAGCCATCCTAAAATTCTTATTTTTGGATTTGCAACGTGAGATATTCCAATTTCGTAAAGTTACACCTCTTTTGTGGATTTGTTAGTATGTGTATTAATCTATTAGTAGATAATTTCCGAAAATAAAAAAAAAACATCAGAGACGCTCTGATACTTAGGCTGTGTACGAAAGCAGCGACTTGCGAAGCGCTTAATTCTTGATTTTTCCAATAATTTCGACTTTAAAATCGACATTTCAGGTGTTTTTCTAAGCTAATTGTTGTTTACTTCCAAAAAATATTGACTTTAAAATCAAAGTTTCAGGTATTTTTCGGAAATTACAATTTTTTTCTCATATTTCGCGTTTATTTCGCGTTTCAATGTATTCTTTCAAGAAAGAATACATTAAAACGCGAAATATTTTTAAACTTTTAGAGTTCCATTGCAAAAATTCTAGTGCCTTAACTGAGATTTCCATTTTATCCCAAAATTTCTAGAAATTTTTAATTTATAGATTTTCGAATATCGATTATTTTTGCAAATTTCTAAGTTTAAACTCTCCGAAATTAAGAGTTTATACTCGAACTTTTAAAACGATAATAAATATTATGTTTTTCCCCTTAAAATTTCGACTTTTATTTTCCAATTTTTTTGATTAAAATGGAAATTTTTCGAAATGCCAGAGATTAAATCTGCTATTTTTGGTATTTTTTTAAAACATTTGACGTCAAAGCATGAAACAAACGTTTCCAAAGAATTTGACACAAGTTTCAACTCTATTCAAATCTTCGACTTCGTTTTCTAAACTTCGAGCTTAAACTTGATTTTTTATTTTAAAATCTTCACAGAAGAAACCTTTTTT
This sequence comes from Dastarcus helophoroides, assembly GCA_028583605.1. Lineage (NCBI taxonomy): Eukaryota > Metazoa > Arthropoda > Insecta > Coleoptera > Bothrideridae > Dastarcus > Dastarcus helophoroides. Next base: position 13,342,720 of record CM053337.1, on the reverse strand, counting down.
GTTTGGAATTGTAAGCTCTACAGAATATATAATAAAAAATTTTGAATCAATATTTATCGTTTAAATTCTAAACGACGAATATACTAAACTTTGGAAGATGTTTGCAAAAAACTTATTTTTATGACATTTAATCTTAAATATAATTGTAAGCATAGTTCAATTCGATCAAATGGATAACCTATAATATGCCCAAAGGCACAATCTATATTTTAGTGCAAATTTTGTCAAAATCGGTTGGGTCGTTTCCGCAATTAATTCAAACAAACAGACGGACAGACACAGACGAAAATTCTAAAAAAAACATCTGTTTGGGTATTTCTAACATAGAAAATGATAAGAGCTGTAAAATGGCAGTGATTTTGACATTTTAACCAGACATTGTGTTTTATTAATCTAAATTATGATTATGGTGGCTTTCAAGGTCAAAGTAACTGTCCTAGGATTATGTGACTATCCTAGGATTGTGTGAGTATCCTAGGATTGTGTGATTATCCTATGATTGTGTGACTATCCTAGAATTGTGCTCTGTCAAAAAACTACTTAATGTGTTCTGCTTAAGGACATTTTCGTTCCTTGACACGGTTCAATTCCACATCATATTGTTGCGAGCTATCGGTTCGAATGATTATTACACGTGAATTATAACCACTTTATTTCCAGACTAAACCCGGACCAGTAAAACTGTTACTTTTATTCATTTACTTCTAACTACTAACTCGCTAACTAACTACACTGACTTCTGACTGACTGACTCGAAGGAAAGGCGACCACCTTATATAGTTTTCGCTTCCTAGTTCTAGAAAAATCCAGCAGATAAGGCTTATCGTTTGCCAAAATTTCTAGAACGCTTATCTGCCGTTTGCTTCATTATCGCAGCCGCTTTCCCTTATCAGATCTTTCTAGAAAATTTTCTTACGTACTAAATTCTATAATTTACATTTCGTTACAATATGCAAAATCAACGAAGTATTATCGAACGTGTCGTAGTCCCAATTGACTTCTTTCAGGACCGGAAATTGTCCCGAATCCTTCGTAAAGTTAAATGGTAATTGCGTCTGGTTGCACGAGGGGGTGTTTGCGTCAAGGCCGGTAGCTATCTCGCGCCAGTGGCGATGATGACTGGGCAGGAAATGCCCGAATGACCGCCGCTGGCGATGTATGTGGCATGTGCCCCGCGTGTACACCTTCCGTTAACCCCAGACCTGCCAGTGCTCCTCCTCATGCCACGGTAGCTTTCTGTACGCGCTTCTCTCCGCATACGCGCTCACCTATTAGCCGCCTATCGGTGATGATGCTAATTAACCTCATTCAGGAATCTAACTGGATCTTCGATAAATCAATGAAGGCGAATCGTGAGCAGCCGTTGGTTTTTTTGTGGGGAGAAATGAGTTAATCGATTGAAGGATATTCTTATGAAAATGCGGCGTTTGTTCGCTAGATTCGTCCTGTTTGGAGGCCTTCAGTATTCAGTGATCCAGTACAGCTCTTCCAGATGATTTAATCCTCTGAAGTTGGATTAAGCGTATTTAAGATCAAGAAATGACAACCAAGCGCTTACTTAACTATCGGTTAATAAGCTGATGAGTATCATCAATAGTTTTTCATAAAAGTTTTGATTTGAATTTTTTCCGAAGTGATTGTGTGCAGGATGGTGCTTTCATAATGAACTCTAGCTGCACTATTTTTCTTTTAATTTAAAAATCGGCGACATAAGTGCCAACAATTTGAATTTCGTGCTGTAAATCCACTAGAATTTTACAGATTCAACACATTCGAATGTAAAGTTGAAACCACGGATGTTAATCAATCACAATATTTGACGCTACAAAGTTGAACCATTACGCGGACTCGTATAATCTTAAATTTTAATCGAGTCCGCATCCTTATCGCGCAACCGAAGAAGGCGATCCATTAATTTGAAGCATTAACTACCAGCTTGCAAGTGACGTCTTAAAATAATTGACATTTTCGCAATTCACAGGAAATTGCGCGCTTTAATGGTCGATGTCAAAGGTCAAAGTTTACTAATAAAATTGAACACTTCCTGCATTCAGTCGATAAGTCTTCTAGGATCCAGTCTGCCCCTGATGTACCCCCAGTGGTCCAGTTCCTCCTGATCGCTTTGGCCCTAATCACAATTATCTCGTTTACGAAAATTCGTTGATTTCAAGTCCGGAAGTCCGCTGCAAACATTCTCGATGATGTCGCCTGCGGAATGTACAAAATCTGCATAGTTTGGGTCTAACGCAATCCTTTGTTTTTCCGGAAAGTTCGCGATGATGATTTCCTCGAAATAGAAATGATGTATCATAATTTGTTAGAACAACAAGTCGACTTCGAGTCGAACTATGTTAATTAACTAGAAGTTGGTCGCAACTTCTTGGTAGAGTATACCATCGTGGCGCTTGCGTTACCAAATTACAGGAAAGACGCAGAAATTGTTTTTTTTTTACATCGTCGAGAGTTACACAGAAGAGAGCCTCATCATATACAATTAATTATCGAAGTTTAATTAGTTTCGGACAAAAAATACCACCGCATACTATATTCAAAAATGTCGGTTTCTTCAGGAAATCGTTAAAAGTATAATTAAAATGCAATTTGGTTGAAATCTAATGACTTGGAATTCATTACGTATTTCATGTGGAATGGAATTTATCCACTTTTTAGAGGAAGAAAAGTTTCTTTAAAACGAACTTGGTTAATCACCATTTTTTTTACATTATTAAAAGGCGGCGCGCGCTCTCTTCAGATGCGAATCGTGCGCCAGCACCTTTTTTTCTCGTTTTATTTCCTAAACGTCCAAAACATGAAAACTTTTTTTTTCCAGTGTAGCGTTTAATTGGGGTCATGTAGCAATGGTGTTGAAAATATCGGATCTAATTAAACAAACTCTGTTTAAGGAAACATAGTTTGTTCAAGGGAAAAGCATTACCACATTTTGGGGAGTAAAAAAGTGTAGAATTACGTTGGAAGAGTCGTATTGTGTTAGGGACTACAAAACTTACTTACTCATTCAAGAACTATCTTAGAACCTCCAGAACTATCTTAGGATCCCTAGAACTATCCTAGGGTTTCCAAAACTGTCTTCGGATCCCCAGAACTATCTTAGAATTCCCAAAAGTCGTTTAGGACCCGTAAAGCTAGCTGCGGATCCCCAGAATTATCTTGGAATTTTCAGAAGTTGTTTAGACCCCCAAAAGTAGCTTAGAATACTCAGAACTATCTTAGGATCATTAGGACTATCTAGGATCCCCAGAACTATCTTAGAATTCCCAGAAGTTGTTTAGGACTCCCAAAATTAGCTTAGGGTGCTCAGAATTATCTTCGAATTTTCAGAAGTTGTTTAGGACCTCCAAATATAGCTTAGGATACTCAGAATTGTCTTAGGATCATTAGAACTATCTAGGATCCCCAGAACTATCTTAGAATTCGCAGAAGTTGTTTAGGACCCCCAAAATTAGCTTAGGATTCCCACAACTATCATAGAATTCCCAGAAATTGTGTAGGACTCCCAAAATTAGCGTAGGATCCCCAGAATTATCTTCGAATTTTCAGAAGTTGTTTAGGACCTCCAAATATAGCGCATGATACTCAGAACTGTCTTAGGATTATTAGGACTATCTAGGATCCCCAGAACTATCTTAGAATTCGCAGAAGTTGTTTAGGACCCCCAAAATTAGCTTAGGATTCCCAGAACTATTTTAGAATTCCCAGAAGTTGTTTAGGACTCCCAAAATTAGCGTAAGATCCCCAGAATTATCTTCGAATTTTCAGAAGTTGTTTAGGACCTCCAAATATAGCTTAGGATACTCAGAACTGTCTTAGGATCATTAGGACTATCTAGGATCCCCAGAACTATCTTAGAATTCGCAGAAGTTGTTTAGGACCCACAAAATTAGCTTAGGATTCCCAGAACTATCTCAGAATTCCCAGAAGTTGTTTAAAATCTCCAAAACTAGCTTCGTATCCTCATAACTATCTTAGGATCCCCAAAATCATCTTATGATCTCCATAACTATTTTAAGCTCCCAAAAATTATCCTAAGATCCCCAGACTTAATCTAAGAATTTCCATAACTTGTTTAGGACCCCCAACACTATCTTAGGATCCCCAGAACTATTATAGAATTTTCAAAACCATTTTAGGATCCCCAAAGCTCACTTCAAATCCCCAGAACTATTCTAGGATTCCCAAAACTGTCTTTAGATGCCCAAAACTATTTTAGAAATTCTAGAATTATCTTATGATTATCAGAATAACTATCTTAGGATATCCGGAACTATCTTAGAATTCCCAGAAGTAGTTTAGGACTCTCAAAATCAGCTTAGGATCCCCAGAATTACCTTAAAATGTTTAGAAGTTGTTCAGGACCCGCAAAACTAGCTTAGGATCCTCATAACTAATTTAGGATACCCAGAATTATCTTAGGATCTCCAGTACTATTTTAAGATCCCAAAAATTATCATAAGATCCCCAGAATTATCTAGGGATTTCCATAACTTGTTTAGGATTCCCAGCACTATCTTAGGATCCCCAGAACTATCTTAGAATCTCCAGAACCATTTAAGGATCCCCAAAGCTATCTTCAGATCAACAGAACTATCCTAGGATTCCCAGAACTGTCTTTAGATGCCCAAAACTATTTTAGAAATTTTAGAACTATCTTAGGATCATCAGAAGTATCTTAGAATACCCGGAACTATCTTAGAATTCCCAGAAGTCGTTTAGGACTCTCAAAATTAGTTTAGGATCTCCAGAATTATCTTTAAATTCCCAGAAGTTGTTTAAAATCCCCAAAACTAGCTTAGGATCCTCATAACTCTCTTAGGATCCCCAAAATTATCTTAGGATCTCCAGAACTATTTTAAGATCTCAAAAATTATCCTAAGATCCCCAGAATTATCTAGGGATTTCTATAACTTGTTTAGGACCCCCAACACTATCTTAGGATCCCCAGAACTATCTTAGAATCTCCAGAACCATTTTAGGATCCCCAAAGCTTACTTCAGATTCCCAGAACTATCCTAGGATTCCCAAAACTGTCTTTAGATGCCCAAAACTATTTTAGAAATTTTAGAATTATCTTATGATTATCAGAATAACTATCTTAGGATACCCGGAACTATCTTAGAATTCCCAGAAGTAGTTTAGGACTCTCAAAATTAGCTTAGGATCTCCAAAATTATCTTTAAATTCCCAGAAGTTGTTTAGAATCCCCAAAACTAGCTTAGGATCCTCATAACTATCTTAGGATCCCCAAAATTATCTTAGGATCTCCAGAACTATTTTAAGATCTCAAAAATTATCCTAAGATCCCCAGAATTATCTAGGGATTTCTATAACTTGCTTAGGACCCCCAACACTATCTTAGGATCCCCAGAACTATCTTAGAATCTCCAGAACCATTTTAGGATCCCCAAAGCTGTCTTCAGATCCTCAGAACTATTCTAGGATTCCCAGAACTATCTTTAGACGCCCAAAATTATCTTAGAAATTTTAGAACTATCTTAGGATCATCAGAACTATCTTAAAATTCCCAGAAGTCGTTTAGGACTTCCAAACTTAGCTTAGGATCCCCAGAATTATCTTAAAATGTTTATAAGTTGTTTAGGACCCGCTTAGGATCCTTGTAACTATTTTAGAATTCCCAGAACTATCCTTAGAATCTCCAGAACTATTTGAAGATCCCAAAAATTGTCCTAAGATCCCCATTACAATCTAGGAATGTTCATAACTTGTTTAGGCCCCCAACACTATCTTAAGATCCCCAGAACTATCTTAGAATCTCCAAAATCATTTTAGGATTCCCAAAGCTATCTTCAGATCCCCAGAACTATCCTAGGATTCCCATAACTATCTAGGAATGTTTATAACTTGTTTAGGCCCCCAACACTATATTAAGATCCCCAGAACTATCTTAGAATCTTCAAAATCATTTAAGGATTTCCAAAGCTATCTTCAGATCCCCAGAACTATCCTAGGATTCCCAGAACTGTCTTTAGATGCCCCAAACTATTTAAGAAATTTTAGAACTATCTAAGGATCATCAGAACTATCTTAGGATACCTGGAGCTATCTTAGAATTTCCAGAAGTCGTTTAAGACTACCAAAATTAGCTTAGGATCCCCAGAATTATCTTAAAATGTTTAGAAGTTGTTTAGAACTCGCAAAACCAGCTTATGATCCTCATAACTATTTTAGGATCCCCAAAACTACCTTAGGCTCTTCAGAACTATTTTAAGATCCCAAAAATTATCCTAAGATTCCCAGAACTATCTAGGGATTTCCATAACTTCTATAGGACCCCTAACACTATCTTAAGATCCCCAGAACTATCTTAGAATCTCCAGAACTATTTTAGGATTTCCAAAGCTATCTTCAGATCCACAGAACTATCCTAGGATTTCTAAAACTATCTTTAGATCCCCAAAACAATTTTACAATTTTTAGAACTATCCAAGGATCATCAGAACTATTTTAGGATCCTCAGAACTATTTTAGAATTCTCAGTAGTCGTTTCGTACACCCAAAATTAGCTTAGGATCCCTAGAATTATCTTAAACTTTTCAGAAGTTGTATAGGATTCCCAAAACTATCTTAGGATCCCCAGAACTATTTTAGGATCTCTTGAACACTTTTAGGATCCCGAAAACTATCTTAAGATCCCCAAAACTATCTAGGGATTGCCATAACTTGTTTAGGACCCCCAAAACTCTCTTAGGATCCCCAGAACTATCTTAAAATACCCAGAATCATTTTAGGATCTTCAAAGCTATTTTAAGATCCCCACAACTATCCTAGAATTTCCAGAATTGTCTTTGAATCTCCAAAACAATTTTAGAATTCCCAGAACTATATTAGGATCATCAGAATTATCTTAGGATCTCCGGAACTATCTTAGGATCGCCAGAACTATCCTAGAACTCCCAGAACTATTTTAGGATCCCCAAAGCTATCTTAAAATCCCATGAACTATCCTAGGATTCCCAGAACTGTCTTTGGATCCCTAAAACTATTTTAGAATTTCAAGATCATCAGAACTAACGTATGATTGCCAGAACTATTTTAGAATTTCCAGCAGTTGTTTAAGACCCCCAAAATTAGCTTAGGATCTCCAGAACTATCTTAGTATTTTCAGAAGTTGTTTAGGACCCCCAAAACTAGCTTAGGATCCTCGAAACTATCTTAGAATTCATAGAACTATTTTAGGGTGCCGAAAACTATCTTAAGATCCCCAGGACTATCCAAGGATTCCTATAAATTTAGAACCACCTTAACTATCTTAAGATCACCAGAACTATCTTAACCTTCCCAGAGTCGTTTTAGGATCCCCAAAGCTATCTTAAGATCCCCGGAACTATCCTAGAATTCCCTAGGATTCCCAGAATTATCTTTGGATCCCCAAAACTATTTTAGAAGTTCCAGAACTGTCTTAAAATTATCAGAACTATTTGGGAATTCCCAGAACTATCTTAGAACTCCTAGAAACTATTTGGGATTCCCAAAATTAGTTTAGGATTCCAGAACTATCTTAAAATTTTCAGAGGTTCTTAGGACCCCCAAAACTAGCTTAGGATCCTCAAAACTATCTTAGGATGCTCAGAACTATCTTAGAATTTTTAGAAGTTGTTAAGGACCCCCAAAAACTAGCTTAGAATCCTCAAAATTATCTAAGGATCCTCAGAACTGTCTTAGGATTCCCAGAACTATTTTAATATTCCGAAAATTATTTTAAGATCCTCAGACTATCTAAGGTTTTCCATAACTTGTTATGGACCCCCCAAAACTATCTTAGGATTTTCAGAACTATTTTAGAATCCCTAGAACTATTTTAGGATCCTCAAGTTATCTTAAGATCCCCAGAACTATCCTAGGAGTTCCAGAACAGTCTTTGGATCCTCAGAACTATTTTACAATTCCCAGAACTATTTTAGGATCCTCAGAACTACCTTAGGATCCTCAGAACTATATTAGGACCCTCAGAACTCTCTTAAGATCCCCAAAAATATCTTGTAAACCCAGAATTACCTAAAGATCCAGAGAACTATCTAAAGATCATCGCAATTGTCTCATGCCCCTTAAGACAGTCTTAAGTTGTTTAGAACTGTTTTAGAACAACGTAACTATCTGAGGATTCTCATAATCGCCTTCGGAACCTCAAAACAGTTTTTGGATTTCCATATCTGTATTAAAGTACCCTGAAATTGTTTTGTGGCCCCTGAAACAAATTTGGGATGCCTAGAAATGATTTGAATCCATGAAACGTATTTAGAACTGCTAGAAACATCCTGAATCTGTACTTATAACTGCCTTCGGAACTCTAGAGCAATTTTTGGATTTCCTTATCTGTGTTAGAGTAATTGAAACTGTTTCGTGACCCCCAAAACAAATTTGGGATCCCTAGAAAGGATTTGAGACCCATAGAACATATTTAAGACTGCCAGAACTGTCTTCAACTTTCAGAAGTTGTTCAGGACTCCCCAAAACTAGCTTGGGCTTCTTGAAACTATCTTAAGATCCTCAGAAGTATTTTAGGATCTCGAAAACTAACTTAAGATTCCCAGAACTATCTAGGGATTCTCATAACTTAGTTAGGACCACCAAAACTATCTTAGAATCCCCAAAATCATTCTAGGATCCCCAAAGTTATATTAAAATCCCCAGAACTATTTTAGGATTTCTAGAACTGTCTTCGAATCCCCAGAACTATCTTACGATTTCCATAACATTAATAGGATCCCCAAAACTATCTTAGGATTCCCCTCAGAAATATTTTAGAATCCCAGAACTACCTAAAGATCCACAAAACTATTTAAAGATCCCCACGACTATCTTATGACCCTTAAAACCATCTTACATTGTTCAGAACTTTCTTAGAGCCACGTAACTATCTGAGGATTCTCATAAGCGTCTTCGAAACTTCAAAACAGGTTTTGAATTTCCATATCTGTATTAGAGTCCCTGGAATTGTTTCGTGTTCCTAAAACGAATTTAGGATGCCTAGAAAGGTTTTGAAACCCGTGGAAGGTATTTAGGATTGCTAGAACTACCCTGAATGTGTACTCATAACTGTCTTCGGAACTCTACAGCAGTTTTTAGAGTATCATATCTGTGTTAGAGTAACTGGAACTGTTTCATAATCCCTAAAACAAATGTAGGATCCCTAGAAAGGGTTTGGGACCCATGTTTAAGACTGCCAGAACTGTCTTGAATTTTCAGAAGTTATGTAGGATCCCCAAAACTAGCTTAGGACCCTCAGAGCTATTTTATCATCCCCAGAACTATTTTAGGATCCCCAGAACTATTTTAGGATCTTGAAAACTATCTGAGGATGCCCATAACTATCTTAGAATTTCCTAGGATTCCCAGAATTATATTCCCATAACCATTTTAGGATCCCTAAAGTTATCTTAAGCTTTCCAGAACTATCCTAGAATTTCCTAGGATTCCCAGAATCATCTTTGGATCCCCAAAACTATTTTAGGAGTTCCAGAACTATCTTAAAATTATCAGAATCTTGATAATCCCCAGAACTATCTTAGAACTCCCAGAAGTTATTTGGGATCCCCAGAATTAGCCTAGGATTTTCAGAACTATCTTGGAATTTTCAGAAGTTGTTTAGGACCCCAAAACTAGCTTAGGATCTTAAAAACTATCTTAGGATCCCCAGAATTATCTTAGGATCCTCAGAATTATCTTAGGATCCTCAGAATCTTAAGATAGAAATTTCATAAAGTTATTAGAACTTTTGACAAGGTTTTAGAACCCCCGGAGAAGCTTTCGGAATTCAAGAGACATTTTTATAAATTTCGAAAGGCTTTCTAAACCCTTGCAACGTTCTATTAGGAATTCTAGGATAATTCTAGGGGTGCTAAGATAACTATAAAGATTTTCAAAACACTTTAAGAATCCTAAGTTGATTCTGGAAATTCTAAGCTAGTTCTACTTCGAAGAGCTGCTAATACTTTTGAAATATTCTAGGAGTTTTAGGATAGTTTTGGGAATGGTAAGACAGTTATGGAAATGTTTAAGACATTATATAGGTCTGAAAATAGTCCTGGAACTTCCAAGGCAGTTCTAGAGGTCCTTAAATTTTTGTTAAAGTCTTTCGAAATGTTCTAGAGGTTTTAGGATATTCTAGGAAGGCAAAAAGAGTTATGGGAATATTTAAGACCTCTGGGGGTCTGAAGGTAGTCCTGGGACTTATAAGAAAGTTCTAGAACAGTTCTGAACAACTTAAAACTGTTTTAAGGGTCATGAGATAGTTGTGGGAATCTTTAGATAGTTCTGTAGATCTTGAGATAGTTCTGGGATTCCAAGATATTTCTGGGGATCCTAAGAGCGTTCTGAGGTTACGAAGATAGTTCTGGGAATCTTAAGTTAGTTTTGGGAATCCAAAGAGTGCTCTGGGAATCCTAAGATAAAAACTACCTTAATATTCTAAGGATCCTAAGATAGTTCTGGGTATCCTAAGATATTTTTTAAGATCCTAAGTTAGTTTTGGGTTCCTAAACAACTTCTGAAAATTCCAAGGTAGTTCTGAAAATCCTAGGCTAATTCTGGGGATCCCAAATAACTTCTGGGAGTTCTAAGACAGTTCTGGGGATTCTCAAGGTTCTGATAATTTTAAGATAGTTCCGGAATTTCTAAAATAGTTATGGGGATCCAAAGATAATTCTGGGATCCTAGGAAATTCTAAGATAGTTCTGGGGATGCTCAGATAGTTTTCAAGATACCAAAATAGTTCTGGGGATCCTAAGATAGTTCTGGGGGTCCTAAGCTAGTTTTGGGGGTCCTTAACAACTTCTGAAAATTCAAGACAGTTCTGGCAGTCTTAAATATGTTCTGTGGGTCCCAAATCCTTTCTAGGGACCCTAAATTTGTTTTAGGGGTCACGAAATAGTTCCAGTTACTCTAACACAGATATGGAAATCCAAAAATTGTTCTGGAGTTCCAAAGGCAGTTATGAGTACGAATTCAGGATATTTTTAGCAATCCTAAATACGTTCCATGGGTTCAAATCCTTTATAGGCATCCTAAATTTGTTTTAGGGGCCACGAAACAATTGCAGAGTACAGATATGAAAATCCAAAAACTGTTTTGAGGTTCCGAAGACGCTTATGAGAATCCTCAGATAGTTACGTTGTTCTAAGACAACTTAAAACTGTTTTAAGTGTCATGAGATAATTGTGATGATCTTTAGATAGTTCTGTGGATCTTTAGGTAATTCTGGGATTCCAAGATATTTCTGGGGATCCTAAGAAAGTTCTGAGGGTCCCAAGACAGTTATGAGTAGGGATTCAGGGTAGTTCTAGCAGTCCTAAATACGTTTCATGGGATTTCAAATCCTTTTTAGGCATCCTAAATTCGTTTTAGGGACCACGAAACATATCCAGGAACTCTAATACAGATATGGAAATTCAAAAACGGTTTTGAGGTTTCTAAGAGGCTTATGAGAATCCTCAGATAGTTACGTTGTTCTAAGACAGTTCTGAACAATGTAAGACGGTTTTAAGGGTCATGAGATAGTTGTGGGGATCTTTAAATACTTTTGTGGATCTTTAGATAGCTCTGGGATTCTAAGATATTTGTGGGGGGAATCCTAAGATAGTTTTGGAGATCCTAATCAAATTCTGGAAATCGTAAGATAGTTCTGGGGATCCGAAGACAGTTCTGGGAATCCTAAGATAGTTCTGGGGATTTTAAGATAACTTTGGCAATCCTAAAATGGTTTTGGGGATTGTAAAATAGTTTTGGGGGTTCTTAGATAAATTTGGTGGTCCTAAATAAGTAATGGGAATCCATAGACAGTTCTGGGGACCTTAAGATAGTTTTCGAGATCTTAGAACTTCTAGAACATTTCTACTGTTTTAGAAATGTTCTAGAAGTTCTAGGATCGTTTTAGGGGTGCTAAAGCATTTATGAGTTTTTTTAAAAAACTCCGAAAGTTTTCAAGTAATTTATCAGAAATTCTAAACATGTTTTAACAATTCTAAAGACTGTTTATAGGTTTAAAAATTTCACGTAAGTGTAATATCTTAAAAATTTTAAAGTTCTAGAAACTTCTTAGAACTGAAAACTATCTTTGGACATCTAGAGCCTATAGAACTTTCTTAGAATTCCCAAAACTCTCTCAGAGCTTCAGGATGTTTTAAATATCTCCATAACTGTGTTGGCATCTCTAGAATAACCTTAAAACCAATAAAACATTTTTAAAAAATTAACTTTTCAAAGATATTTATTCCCTAAAAATTAAAAAACTTCTTAAAAGTTAATTTTTTTTAATGTTTTAGTGATTTTTAGAAGGTTCTAAAAGAGTAGAAATGTTCTAGAAGTTCTAGGATCGTTTTAGGGGTGCTAAAGCATTTACGAGTTTTTTTAAAAAAACTCCGAAAGTTTTTAAGTAATTTTGAAGACTTTTTTTTAACTTCTAAGAAGTTTTTACTTCCCATAAGTTAAAAAAAAGTCTTCAGAATTACTTGAAAACTTTCGAAGTTTTTTTAAAAAAACTCATAAATGCTTTAGCACCCCTAAAACGATCCTAGAACTTCTAGAACATTTCTACTGTTTTAGAACCTTCTAAAAACTTATAAAAATATTCAAAGAGTTCTCAAATCGTCCACACAGTTCAAAAATCTTCTTAAAAATGATAAAAACTATTCGGAACTTCCAACTCTTCAAAATTTCCAATTTCTTTTTTCCTAAATTGACGAATTAATTTGGTTTCTTTCTAAAAACTTATAAAAATGTTCAAAGAGTTCTCAAATCGTCTACACAGTTCAAAAATCTTCTCAAAAATTATAATAACTGTTCGGAACTTCTAACTCTTCAAAATTTCCAATTTCTTCTTTCCTAAATTGACGAATTAATTTGGTTTGTTTCTAAAACAGTAGAAATGTTCTAGAAGTTCTAGGACCGTTTTTAGGGGTGCTAAGGCATTTATGAGTTTCTTTAAAAAAACTCCGAAAGTTTTCAAGTAATTTTGAAGACGTTTTTTTAACTTTTAAGAAGTTTTTACTTTCTATAACTTAAAAAAAAGTCTTCAAAATGACTTGAAAACTTTCGAAGTTTTTTTGAAAACACTCATAAATGCTTTAGCACCCCTAAAACAATCCTAGAACTTCTAGAACATTTCTACTGTTTTAGAACCTTCTAAAAACTTATAAAAATGTTCAAAGAGTTCTCAAATCGTCTACACAGTTCAAAAATCTTCTCAAAAATTATAAAAACTGTTCGGAACTTCTAACTCTTCAAAATTTCCAATTTTTTTTTCCCTAAATTGACGAATTAATTTGGTTTCTTTCTAAAACAGTAGAAATGTTCTAGAAGTTCTAGGATCATTTTAGGGGTGCTAAGGCATTTATGAGTTTCTTTAAAAAAACTCCGAAAGTTTTCAAGTAATTCTGAAGACTTTTTTTTAACTTTTAAGAAGTTTTTACTTCCTATAACTTAAAAAAAAGTCTTCAGAATTACTTGAAAACTTTCGAAGTTTTTTAAAAAAAACTCATAAATGCTTTAGCACCCCTAAAACGATCCTAGAACTTCTAGAACATTTTTACTGTTTTAGAACCTTCTAAAAACTTATAAAAATGTTCAAAGAATTCTCAAATCGTCTACACAGTTCAAAAATCTTCTTAAAAATTATAAAAACTGTTCGGAACTTCTAACTCTTCAAAATTTCCAATTCCTTCTTTCCTAAATTGACGAATTAATTTGGTTTCTTTTAAAATTTTAATCTGTTTCTTATTTTAATTAGAATAGTAGGGTAGTAGGGTAGCAGGTAGTAGGTAGTAGGGTAGTGGGTAGTAGGGTAGTAGGTAGTAGGTAGTAGGGTAGTAATAAACGCTGCTCTGGTTCAAACATACCCCGTTTGGTTAAACGTAATAATACTGACCTAATTAGATATGCTTTAAAGTAAAGCAATCGTGCAGATTGCAGAATGATGTTTTGTTCAAATTCGTTGACGGGATTGCTTATATTTTTTTAAGCTGTAGACCACTAGAAAACTACTCCTCTTGAGGATTGTGGACCTGTTGAAAGCTGTAAAGCTAAGAGGAATATTTGATGTGCGTAGCTTTGGTGTAAAATTCGTCCGAAATTGATTTTCTTCTTCATTAAAATGTTGGCTTTGAATATGTATTGGCGCACCTGTTCCATCTACAGGCCTAACTGCCGTAAATCAAGTTTGTTTGATTTAGTAATAGACAAGTTTATCTTATGTGCGATTGTGGGTTCCGTTAGCTCGCGTATTTTTTTTCCAGCTTCCGCACCCGTGTAAATTATTCACTTTAATACAGTGTTTCATTACTAATTTAAAAAATTTTAATCGAAGCCATAATTCTAACGGCTCTACCAAAGGAATATCGCGGCCATTAATTAATCTAATAATTATGGTGTCACTTTTTGTTTCGATTAAGTTAAATTGTCAAGATAGCGATACGTTACGTTGTTGCGGTTCAAAATGATCTTATTCCACTCCCACAATTTAATGATTAATATTTATAGTCGTCGGCTATAGTCGGGGACTAATTTTCACAAAATATTCGCATAATGTAATATCGAGGTTATTATCATGCTTGACAATTAAATAATACCAGTTGCTTAATGGCACATTTTGAGGCCACAACAGATTCCTTCGGAATTGCTCAATCGTAATTATATCACACGTAATTCATTTAAATATGTTGCTTAAGTGGTTCCAAAAAAATATTCTACTCTTCATAATTGATAGGCGTGGATGTATGAATATTTTACGGTTTCTTATTTACCTGTCACTTTTAATTTACAGAGTTTTTCGGTAGTTATTAAGTCAAGTATAACTAAAATCTCTCCTAATAGAAGCCACTGACTATGGCAGTGTTCCCCAAAGTTCCCCAAACTTTCGACGTCTGTGTACCCTTGCTATAATTTTTCGTGGCGTTGGGTACCCCTAACTAATATACAAATGAACTGGAGCAACAAACACGCTCTATCTAGTGTCTTGTTAAGCAACAAATACACTCCTTCTAGTGTGTTTGTCTTGCTGAACATATCAATGAATTTGAACAAAACATCATTGTGCAATCTGCACGAACTCCTTATATATGATATATACTAATATATAAATGAGCTGGGCTCACTAGACGGAGTGTGTTTATCGCTTGACAAGCACACTAGAGAGAGTGTGTTTGTTGCTCCAGTTCATTTGTATCAATGAATTTGAACAAAACATCATTCTGCAACCTACAGGAACTCCTTATATATAAAATATATATTAATACATAAATGAATTAGAGCGACAAACACACCACTAGAGTCAGTGTGTGTGTCTATCTGTTTGTCCGCTGAACGTATCAACGAATTTGAACAAAACAACATTCTGCAATTGGCACGAACTCTTTAAAGCAGTGCAAGCCAATTAAGTTAGTTCTCTAACGTTTATCCAAACAATTTTTAAGTCATCTGAAGCGAGCTGGCGCGCTTACCCTCACCAAACCTCTAGGGATACGCGTACTACAGTTTGGGAAGTACTCACGACAGTTGGGAAATACTCGCGATAGATGGGAATACTCATGATCGTTGGGGAACTCTCACGATAGTTGGAAAATACTCACGATAGTAGGGAACCACTTACCTATGCTGCAGATGAATGAAATCTGCTAAAAAGCGACCATAAGAGGTTTTGGTCGAAATCCAGCTGAGTTTTCGAATCGGGGCAGCCTCGAATCGCTCGTGTCAGGAAGAACTGTAACCGTAGCGGCGATTTCAGCGCGTTTCCTAGAAGGTCACCGAGTCAGGTGCATCAATACCTGGAAACGGCATAAACTGACGGATCTGGTATTTCTTCGAAGGCGACGAAGAGTGTCGTAAGCGAAACAACCAAGCTCGTACCCTGCGGATGGGTATCCTAGTTTACCCGGGGCGTCTACCTGCATCTGTAAACCTGAAACCTGTACCGAACTGACGTGACCGATCGTCGGAGTCTCCGCACTAGGTGTCGTCTCTTTTTATCTCACGTCTTCGACGAGGAGACGAGGAGACTCGTCCTCGGGTTGTTTGCTTATATAAATAACTCTGCTACCTGTTTGTGGCCATATAATCAATATATTTAAATGTATTCGAGTTTAAATTTTATAATTTTTGATGGCTTATGTGGGAAAATGAAATTATTCAACCAGGTGTCTACGAAAACGGTAAATTTGTAGCTTACATAAACAAATGTAAACATTTCCATCGTCTGCCGGCTAACGCTGTGATGTAATGCAATTATGCCAACGTTTCCACCGAATTGGTTGAAAAATTTAACACGAACGAAATTTGTTCTTCATTTTTTATTGAATTCGTCATCATTCCCACGAAAAATTGGTATACTATTGAGGATATTTGCAACAAATGATTTTTATGACACTTAATATGAAATAAAATTGTTAGGATAATTAAATTCCGTAAAAAGTATCTCAAGTATCAAAAGTATCTCTCAAAGATACCAGTAAAAAGTATTTCAAAAAATAACCACCAAAATACTCTATCTTTTAGTGAAGGTTTCATCAAAATTGGTTTGACCGTTTTGGAGATAATCGCTGACAAACAGACGGACAGACACAGACAAAAATGCTAAAAACAGACGTTTCTCAAAATTTCGACTACATTTTGAAGTTAAAAGTCAACGTCGTTTCTTTTTAAGGATTTCCTAATTTTCGTTCCTCAATATTTCGACTTTGATCTCAAAATTTTGCCTTCAAATCCCGAGTTGAAGTTCCAAAATTCGACCTCTTTAACCTGAAAACTGGATTTTTTCACCATGCTGAGTTCCCACTAAAATTTCGGTACTTTTCTGACACTTTTTCGAGTAAATTTAATTTTTTATATTTTTCTAAAAAAGATCGATGTTAAAATAGAGACTTTTTTTCTGAAAATTTCGATTGAAGTCTCGCTATTTTAAATGTCAAAGTCGAAGAAGTCGAAATTGTAATGAAAACTTCGTAATTTTTAAAATTAATCAAAATTTTGGTAAGGAGTAGAAAATATTGGAAATTTTTAATATTTTGAGATGTTGAAATTTTCAAAAGTCAAAATTTTCTGAAAAAGACCCAGATTTTTCGAAAAATAAAGTTGAAAAACGTTGAAAGTTGAATTTATCAAAAAAAATTCCGAAAAAAGTTATATGCACAAAGTTGAAATTACACAAAGCAGAATTGTTCAAAGTCAATAAAAAGTAGATTCGAACAAAACCAAAATGAGCGAAAAAATGAAATATCTCTGCCTACATTTTCAAAAAACTTAAAATTTTGAAAAAGAGTCGAAATTTCCAAAAACAAGATATGGACACAAAGTCGAAATTAAACTAAAATAGAATGGTTTAAAGTCAACAAAAAGTAAATTCGAGAATACCAAAATATACCAAAACAAATGAAACTTCTCTGTTACATTTTGAAAACGCTCAAAATTTAAAAAAAAAGTCGAAAGTTCCAAAAACAAGTTATGTACACAAAGTCGAAATTAAACAAAGTAGAATTGTTTAAAGTCAACAAAAAGTAAATTCTGGAAAACCAAAACGAGCGAAAAAATGAAAAATCTCTGTCTACATTTTCAAAAAACTTAAAATTTTGAAAAAGAGTCGAAATTTCCAAAAACAAGTTATAGACACAAAGTCGAAATTAAACTAAAATAGAATGGTTTAAAGTCAACAAAAAGTATATTCGAGAATACCAAAATGTACCAAAACAAATGAAACTTCTCTGTCTACATTTTGAAAACACTCAAAATTTAAAAAAAAAGACGAAAGTTCCAAAAACAGGTTATGTAGATAAAATCGAAATTAAACAGAGTAGAATTGTTCAAAGTCAACAAAAAGTAAATTCGAGAAAACCAAAATGTACGAAAAAAAAATAAACTTCTTCTCTACATTTCTACATTTTCAAAAAACTGAAAATTTTGAAAAAAAAAATCAAAATTTCGAAAAACAAGTTATGTACACAAAATGGAAATTAAACTAAAATAGAATGGTTCAAAATCAACAAAAAGTAAATTCGGGAAAAGCAGAATGTACCAAAACAAATGAAACTTCTCTGTCTACATTTTGAAAACACTCAAAATTTAAAAAAAAAAGACGAAAGTTCCAAAAACAGGTTATGTACATAAAATCGAAATTAAACAGAGTAGAATTGTTCAAAGTCAACAAAAAGTAAATTCGAGAAAACCAAAATGTACGAAAAAAAAAAGAAACTTCTTGTCTACATTTCTACATTTTCAAAAAACTGAAAATTTTGAAAAGAAAGTCGAAATTTCGAAAAACAAGTTATGTACACAAAATGGAAATTAAACTAAAATAGAATGGTTCAAAATCAACAAAAAGTAAATTCGGGAAAACCAGAATGTACCAAAATAAATGAAACTTCTGTGTCTACATTTTGAAAGCACTCAAAATTAAAAAAAAAGACGAAAGTTCCAAAAACAGATTATGTGCATAAAATCGAAATTAAACAGAATAGAATTGTTCAAAGTCAACAAAAAGTAAATTCGAGAAAACCAAAATGTACGAAAAAAAAAGAAACTTCTTCTCTACATTTCTACATTTTCGAAAAACTCAAAATTTTGAAAAAAGAAGTCGAAGTTTCCAAAAATGTACGCAAAATCGAAATCGAAGTAGAATTTTTAAATGACTACAAAAAGTAAATTCGTAAAAACCAAAGTGTGTACGAAAAGTACGAAAGTGTACGAAAAAAAATTGAAAAATCTGTTTACATTTTCAAAAACCCAAAATTTGGAAAAAATAGTCGAAATTAAAAACAGAAAAATGAAAATCCTTAAACGTCGATTTTTTTTAAGTTAAATTTACAAAAACAGTTAAAATTTCGAGAAAAAGAAGAAAATTTGACGTAAAAATTTTGAGAAAATATCACTGCGTTGATTAAAATGATGAAAATTTCGAAACGTCGATTTTTTTTTAATACATCGATAATTATCAAAAGGTTAAAATTTCTATAACAAGGCGAAAATTAAACAGAGAAGAGTTGTTCAAAGACAACAAAAAGTAAATTCGTGAAAACCAAAGTGTACGAAAAAAAAATGAAAAATCTCTGTCTACATTTTCAAAAAAAACCCAAAATTTGGAAAAAAACGTCGTAATTAAAAACAGAAATATGAAAATCTTAAAACGTCGATTTTTTTTAAACCTAGATTTACAAAACCAATCAAAATTTCGAGAAAAAGTAGAAAACTTGACGTAAAAATTTTGAGAAAATATCGCTGCGTTGATAAAAATGGGAATTTGAAAAAAGGTGGAAATTTCGAAACGTCGATTTTTTTTAATACATCGATAATTATAAAAAGGTCGAAACTTCTATAAAAAGACGAAAATTAAACCGAGTAGAATTGTTCAAAGACAATAAAAAGTAAATTCGTAAAAACCAAAGTGCACGAAAAAAAAAATGAAAAATCTCTGTCTACATTTTCAAAAACACCCAAAATTTGGACAAAACAGTCGAAATTAAAAACAGAAATATGAAAATCTTAAAACGTCGATTTTTTTTAAACCTGGATTTACAAAAACAATCAAAATTCCGAGAAAAAGTAGAAAATTTGATGTAAAAAATTTCAGAAAATATCGCTGCGTTGATGAAAATGGGAATTTGAAAAAAGGTGGAAATTTCGAAACGTCGATTTTTTTTAATACATCGATAATTATAAAAAGGTCGAAACTTCTATAAAAAGACGAAAATTAAACGGAGTAGAATTGTTCAAAGACAATAAAAAGTAAATTCGTGAAAACCAAAGGGTACGGAAAAAAAAATGAAAAATCTCTGTCTACATTTTCAAAAACACCCAAAATTTGGACAAAAAAGTCGAAATTAAAAACAGAAAACTAAAAATCTTAAAACGTCGATTTTTTTTAAACCTAGATATTCAAAAACAATCAAAATTTCGAGAAAAAGTAGAAAACTTAACGTAAAAATTTTGAGAAAATATCGCTGCGTTGATAAAAATATTTAGAAGACGATGGTCTTCGTCTTTTTCTGAGTCTTCTTCTTCTTTTTTTTGTTATTGGCCGTTGTCCCTGAAAGATAATTGGCCAGCGGTTCAATTTTCATTGCAGCCTTCGATATGTTCCCAGAGTAAGAGCAAAAACAATTAAATAAATCATGGAGTCGATTGGGGGGCTCGATGCGACAACGGCAAAGCGGAACGCCGAGACCGAAGCCAATATCTCGAATCTCGGCGATCGAAGTTGGCGTCGAGAATGAGGCAAAAGGAAGCTTCTTACGAAGGGGGCCCGCAGAGCGCAGGGCGTGCACTTGCCTGACGGCATTCCGAAGCGCTCGAGGCGACCTCCTGCCTCCGGCGATAGCTTCTTACGCCCGCGCCCCCCCTGTCGACAGATTTCAGGTTACGCCGCCGCTATTAGGAAACGTATCTAATCTTCGGGCGGCCCAGATTCGTCGCGTTCCTAATCGCGAATTGGTCAAGAAAAATCTGCTAAAATTTAATTGACTTCGAGTTTGTTAATATTGAAATACAGATCGTGTCCCCTGAAACCAAGAAAGATTAAAAAACACAACAACGCGTTTCGGCAGCCAAGCTATCATCTTCAGAGAGATATTTTATATTTTTTTATCTTTCTTGGTTTCAGAGGATAAAATTTGTATTTCAATTTTTTAAGATAACCAAGGACCAGTCCGTTCCGCCAAAAAAAAAAAATTAATGCGTTGCTGAAAAAAAATTAGTTGTAGATGGATTTATTAATAAATAGTATCGCTTGTGGTCGAATTCTACCCAAATGCATCTTTGTATTCAAATTCTTAACGATTTGAGGAAAGGAATGGGAGTACGAAAATGTTGACCCTTTTTTGAAAATTTCGACCTTAATCGACAATTCTGGCTTTTTAAAAATGTCGACTTGTGTTCGAAACTTCGCTTTCTCTCGAAATTGTCGTTTGGGAATTTCGAATATCTAGTTTGAAAATTTTAATTTTCAATTTCTTGACATTGACATTTATTTCAAAATATTGACTTCAAAAATTTCAAACATTTTTTAAAATGTTGACTTTCGTACTCAATTTTTACTTTACTTGAAAACTCGAACTTTTTCAAGAAATTCTACTTCTTTTCGCGTTGATTCAAGGTGTTGACTTTCTGTGAAACTTTTGAATTTTAATGGGTTCAAATCTTTCAACATTTTGGCCTTTTTCAGGATTTGAACTTTTCTTCAAAATTTCAAATTTTAATTTCGCATCTTCCAACAAATTTTTACTTTTTGGGAGAATGTTTCGAAATTTTGGATTTTTTACAAAATCTCGACCCTAAAAATTTCGATCTTTTCTCGCAATTTCTATTATTTTGAAATATCGATCTTTTTCAAAAAATTGATTCGTTAACTTTTTTGAAGAACTTGAGTTTTGGATTGTATTTGAAAAATTTGGCTACTTCTTAAAATATTCATATTTTTTTCTTATAAATTTTGATTTTTGTTATTGTTTTCAAAAAGTCAACTTTAAAAATTCGATTTTTTTTTAATAATTTTCGCTGTTATTGAAAATTACGATCATTTTTCAAATATTCGACCTTTTCTCAAAGTTTTGACTTTTTGTTTTAAAAGTTTCGACTTACGTTCGAAATTTAGGCTTTTATTTGAAAAATTCGACTTTTTTTTGAAAATCTGTCTACTTCTTAAAATGTCGCCTTGGAAAATTTAGACTTTTTTTTAAAATGTCGACTTTTTTTTTGAAACATTTTATTGTTTTTTTTTAATTTGACCGTCTCGAAGTTTTCGATTTTTTTTTTGAAAATTTCAACTTTTCAAAGTCGAGTCTTGTCGAGTCAAAATTGTTTTTTTTCTAATTTTTAATTTATAACAGAAAATTTTCAATATTCAATTATTACACTTTTTCACCCCCTTAGGGCTTGAGTTTTTAACATCGACAAAGAGCTTCTCAGTTTATAATATTCTATGGTCCAATCCTCTCAGAATAAGTGACAATAAGCTAAAATCTTGTATAAACGTTCATTTTGGCGTTTTATAAGTTATCTCAAAAGTCTTATAAAATCTCATGTTTGCGTATTGTTCAAGGTCAAAGGTCACTAAAATTGATATTTCGCGATTATTTGGGTTTCTATAGGTGCAATGACGTTAAGATATATTAAAGAAATTGTGGAGCATAAAATGTGCGACAAATTTTGTTGAGAACATTTTTTCATACGCTCCACCGTTTTTGAGATAAAACGCAGCCCTCAGTCATAACAAAAAATCGGTTTTTCGCGATTATCTCGATTTCTATAGCTTCAACAATGTTAACATTTATTACAAAAATTGTAGAGCATAAAATTTGCGACAAATTTTGTTGAGAACATTTTTTCATACGCTCCACCGTTTTTGAGATAAAACGCAGCCCTCAGTCATAACAAAAAATCGGTTTTTCGCGATTATCTCGATTTCTATAGCTTCAACAATGTTAACATTTATTACAAAAATTGTAGAGCATAAAATTTGCGACAAATTTTGTTGAGAACATTTTTTCATACGCTCCACCGTTTTTGAGATAAAACGCAGCCCTCAGTCATAACAAAAAATCGGTTTTTCGCGATTATCTCTGTTTCTATAGCTTCAACAATGTTAACATTTATTACAAAAATTGTAGAGCATAAAATTCGCGACAAATTTTGTTGAGAACATTTTTTCATACGCTCCACCATTTTTGAGATACAAGGCAGCCCTCAGTCATAACAAAAAATCGGTTTTTCGCGATTATCTCTGTTTCTATAGCTTCAACAATGTTAACATTTATTACAAAAATTGTAGAGCATAAAATTCGCGACAAATTTTGTTGAGAACATTTTTTCATACGCTTCACCGTTTTTGAGATAAAACGCAGCCCTCAGTCATAACAAAAAATCGGTTTTTCGCGATTATCTCGATTTCTATAGCTTCAACAATGTTAACATTTATTACAAAAATTGTAGAGCATAAAATTTGCGACAAATTTTGTTGAGAACATTTTTTCATACGCTCCACCGTTTTTGAGATAAAAGACAGCCCTCAGTCATAACAAAAAAACGGTTTTTCGCGATTATCTCTGTTTCTATAGCTTCAACAATGTTAACATTTATTACAAAAATTGTAGAGCATAAAATTCGCGACAAATTTTGTTGAGAACATTTTTTCATACGCTCCACCGTTTTTGAAATAAAAGGCAGCCCTCAGTCATAACAAAAAATCAAAAATCGGTTTTTCGCGATTATCTCTGTTTCTATAGCTTCAACAATGTTAACATTTATTACAAAAATTGTAGAGCATAAAATTCGCGACAAATTTTGCTTAGAACATTTATTTATACGCTTAACCGTTTTTGAGATAGAGGGCCTTGCTCAGCCATACATAATTAAATGAGAGCTATACATACTGTAATGTGAGATAATACGCTGGAACTTATACAAACCTTCATTTTGGCGTTTAAACATCTGCTCCAAAAATCTCGTGTCTTTGTCGTAAGTTATTCAAGGTCAAAGGTCACAAAAATCAGTGTTTGGCAATTATCTCGATTTCTTTAGCTCTGATGATATTCTAATTTATAATAAAAATTGTAAAGCATAAAATTTTCGACAACTTTTGTTTGTAACATTTTTCTATACGCTCAACCGTATTTGAGATAGAGGGCATGGGTCAGCCATACAAACTGTAATGAAAAATAATACTTTGGAAACTTGTAAAAATCTTTATTTTGGCGTTTTGTCATCTGGCCTAAAAATCTCATAAAATCACTTGTCTTTGTCGTGCAAGTTATTCAAGGTCAAAGGTCACAAAAATCGGTTTTTGGCAATTATCTCGGTTCCTGTAGCTCTAATGATGCTTCTATCTATTATAAAAATTGTAGAGCACAAAATTTGCGACAACTTTTGTTTATAACATTTTTTTATACGTTTAACCGTTTTTGAGATAGAGAGCATGGCTCAGCCATACATAATGTAATGAGAGATAATACGTTGGAAACTTGTAAAAACCTTTATTTTGGCGTTTTCTCATCTACCCTAAAAATTTCGTAAAATCTCGTAAGTCGTAAGTTATTCAAGGTCAAATGTCACAAAAATCGGTTTTTGACAATTATCTCGGTTCCTACAGCTCTGATGATGTTTCTATCTATTATAAAAATTGTAGAGCATAAAATTTGCTACAACTTTTGTTTTACACGTTTTTTTGTACGCTCAACCGTTTTTGAGATAAAAGGTACCCCTCCGCCATACATACTGTAATGCAAGGTTAGTTAGAGAAATTATTCATTGTCAATGATATTAATGATTTAATAACTTATTTGCACCGCAGGTTATTCAAAGTCACAGGTTATAAAAATCGGTTTTTCGCTATTATCTCGGTTTCTGTAGCTCAAATGATGTTAACATTCATTATAAAAATTATAGAGCATAAAATTTGCGACAACTTTTGCTAATAACATTTTTTTATACGCTCAACCGTTTTTGAGGTAGAGGGCATGGCTCAGCCATACATATTGTAATGCAAGGTGGATGTTGATGAATAATATCTTGTATAAAGTCATTAAACTATTAATATCATTAACAATAAATAATTTGTCTAATTGACCTTGCATTACAGTATGTATGGCGGAGGGGTGCCCTTTATCTCAAAAACGGTTGAGCCTATGAAAAAAAGTTTTGAACAAAAATTGTCGAAAATTTTATGCTCTACAATTTTTATTATAGGTGTTAACATCATTAGAGCTACAGAAACCGAGATAATCGCGAAGAAACGATTTTTGTGACCTTTGACTTTAAATAACCTACGATGTAAATATGAGATTGTATAGGACGTTTATGACAACTTTAAGAATGCCAAAATGAAGTTGTGTACGAATTTCCTGCTTATTATTTGTCATTCCGAGGTTGACCTTTTGTTGTAACTTAAGTCTATGGTCCGTTCATAAGAGGTTTTTCTTCGTTAGAAGGGGTAATAAGCTGGAAACTAGTACAAACCTTCATTTTGGCGTTCTAAAAGTTGTCTCAAAAGTTTCATAAAATTTTGTGTCTGCGTCAAAATTCTTCAAGGTCAAAGGTGAAAATCGATTTTTCGCGATTATCTCGCTTTCTAGTGCTCCAATGATGTTAACATTCATTATAAAAATTGAGGAGCATAAAATTTCCGACAACTTTTGTTTCAAAAATTTTTTGATACGCTCAACCGTTTTTGAGATAGAGGGCATGGCTCAGCCATACATATTGTAATGCAAGGTCAACAATGAATAATACTTTGTATAAATTGGTGAATAATACCTTGGATAAAGTTATTAAATCATTAATATCATTAACAATGAATAATTTGTCTTATTGACCTTGCATTACAGTATGTATGGCGGAGGGGTGCCATTTATCTCAAAAACGGTTAGGCTTATAAAAAAAAGTGTGAAACAAAAGTTGTAGTAAATTTTATGCTCTACAATTTTTATAATAGATGTTAACATCATTGGAGCTATAGAAGTCGAGATAATCGCGAAAAACCGATTTTTGTGACCTTTAACTTTGAATAACCCCCGACACAAATATGAGATTTTATAAAACTTTTATGACAACTTTTAGAATGCCAAAATGTAGGTGTATACGATTTCCAGCTTATCATTTGTCATTTCGTGGTTGACCCTTTGTTTTTACTAAAGTCTATGGTCCGGTCATAAGAGGGGTTTCACTTCGTAAGAAGTAATGAGCTGAAAACTCGTACAAACCTTCATTTTGGCGTTCTAAAAGTTGTCTCAAAAGTTTCATAAAATTTTGTGTCTGCGTCAAAAATTTTTCAAGGCCAAATGTGAAAATCGATTTTTCGCGATTATCTCGCTTTCTATTGTTCCAATGATGTTAACATTCATTATAAAAATTGTGGAGCATAAAATTTGCGACAACTTTTGTTTCAAAAATTTTTTGATACGCTCAACCGTTTTTGAGATAAAGGGCATGGCTCAGCCATACATACTGTAATGCAAGGTCAACAATGGATGTTAATGAATAATACCTTGTATAAATTGGTGAATAATACCTTGTATAAAGTTATTAAATCAATAAAACCATTAACAATGAATAATGTGTCTAATTTACCTTGCATTAGAGTATGTATGGCGGAGGGGTGCCATTTATCTCAAAAACGGTTAAGCCTACGAAAAAAAGTTTGGGACAAAAGTTGTCGCAAATTTTATGCTCTACAATTTTTATCATAGATGTTAACATCATTAGAGCTACAGAAACCGAGATAATCTCGAAAAACTGATTTCTATGACCTTTGACTTGAAATAACCTGCGACGTAAATAAGTTATTAAATCATAAATATCTTTGACAATGAATAATTTCTCTAACTAACCTTGCATTACAGTATGTATGGCGGAGGGGTACCTTTTATCTCAAAAAGGGTTGAGCGTATAAAAAAAAGTGTAAAACAAAAGTTGTAGCATATTTTATGCTCTACAATTTTATAATAGATATTAACATAATTGAAGCTGTAGAAACCGAGATAATCGCAAAAAACCGATTTTTGTGACTTGAATAAGTTACAACACAGACATGAAATTTTATAAGACTATTGAGACAATTTTTAGAACGCCAAAATGAAGGTGTATCGAGATTCCAGCTTATTATCTCTCATTCCGAGGTTGACCCTTTTTTTTTGCTCATGTGATTGCAATAATAATGTGCTAATGAAAAAGAAAATTGTTTCATACTAGAGGACACATAAATGCGATTCTTTAACTATAACATTGAGTTAATCAACTCCATAATTAAACGCTTTATACGCTATCAACGTAGAAAAATGTGCTCCAAATTTGTTGTTCTATGTTTTTGAAATTGGATCTTAAATTTACGAATCCAAATTCTTGGTAATAGATCTAATAAAAGATGCATTGATTAACTATCGACCAAGAATTTCTGAATTTATTAATTGAATCACTCCAAACTTGAAAAAAAAGTGATCGAAGAGAAATTACTTTTAGCTTCAATGGGTATAAATTAAAACTAATAACCGGATGTGTCAATCAGTATTAAGTATGATGTAAAATCAACCTAAAACTTAATTGTATAACATTAATTTTTTTATTGGAAAAAATCGCCACTAAACAGCTTTTTTCAGCAGTAATTTAATCTTCTCGACAAAATACCGATAGATTTTTAATTATCGACTGAGATCATTATCGAAGATGTACACACATTCTGTCGTGTTAAAAAACTTGTGTGAATTTCTTTTAAAGTATAACTTCGACTAATAATTTACTTTTTTAAACGCGCCATCGAAGATTGTAATTATTCCCATCAGATGAGATAATGCAGGCTCGGGTTGGAAACTTGCTACCGCCACTGAAATTATAATTAATCCCGAAGCGGATTTCTCTTTTGAGAATTGGTCAAAATTTTAATTACTTGCAAAGAGAATGATTAGAAGGCTAATTTAGTTTTTGGGTTTACTTCGTTTTTTTTAGAAATATAATCATCAACTTTATCAAAGTTTTCTTTTTCTCTCACTTCTATTTTCGAGTTCTGCTTTCGACTTTCGAGAACAAAATTTGGAATTGGTTTATGAAATCTTTGCTCCGTATTTGGGGCTTATTTAAATGTGTTTCCCTTCGATAGCAAATCATGTGCGAGCTCGGGAACCAAAATCTTACTTAACATAGTTAAATTGAGCGTTGTTCGATTTTTTTGTGAAGTGATTGTATGCAGTGCGGTGTTTGCATAAGGAGTCCTCTGATTGAATTGTGCGGAATATTGGGATGTTTGCGTGCTAGATGCATTTTCAAAACTGTTTCGATAACGAAAAAAAGTGACAGATGAATTCCTAACGTACGATTTAACAAACGTTAGAATCGTTCTATTGAATGAAGCGGTCTACATAATAGAATTAAAATTTATGTGTATCGCGTTCCATTGCAAAGAATTTGCGCCACTTCCACCACGGAATGACCATTATCTCCACAAATGAATGAGTTCAATCACTACCGCAATCGCTATTTCTATTGCATTCCGACCGGAATCTAATTCACTTAAATATTAACAATAATTGTAATTAACCACGAGACTATTCGATAAAATTTATCCAGACAAGTCGACTATTCCAGATCGAGCATTTACAACCGCATATATCATGGCGGTATAAGTGTTTATGAAGACAGTGATGTTATAATCATTGGAAATAGTTTCACCACACGAGATAAATCATGATTTTACTCGGACGGTGTGCACTTCCTGCTTTTGGAAGATTTAAGGCGGCATTTCTGACTTCTGATGACCCAAGATTCGAATGGATTACTATTAATCACGGCGGCGAGTTCTCGGGCATTTTATGCGATAAAGGTGGAGTCCTGGGATTCGCGTTTCAAATACCATCTGGGTATTACACGATTTTATGTCTCGGAGTTACGGCCAATAATTCTTTGATATGTTAAAAAGGTGGACGTTATTGCATATGTGCGAATGTGCATACATCTCGGGATTAAATGTGTATTTACTTAGGAAAGCAGTTGACCCCTTGGGAATCTCCTAGAGATTTTATCATTAAAGGACACCGATTTTGCTCAAGAGTCCAATCGTAACGTTTAAAATCCTGAATTAAATTAAAATCAGATTTGGGAGTCGAGAGTGGTTGTAGAGCATAAAATTTGCGACAACTTTTGTTTCAAACTTTTTTTCATACGCTCAACCGTTTTTGAGATAAAAGGCACCCCTCCGCCATACTGTATGGCGGAGGGGTGCCTTTTATCTTGAAAAACGGATTGAGCGTATGAAAAAAAGTTTGAAACAAAAGTTGTTGCAAATTTTATGCTCTACAATTTTTATAATAGATGTTAGCATCATTGGAGCTACAGCAACCAAGATAATCGCAAAAAACCGATTTTTATGACTTTTGACTTTGAATAACCTACGACGCAAATATGAGATTTTATAAAACTTTTGAGACAACTTTTAGAATGCTAAGATGAAGGAATATACGAGTTTTCAGCTTATTATTTGTTATTCCGAGGTTGACCCTTTGTTTTTACTTATATGGTCCTGTCATGAGGCGTTTCATTCGTAAAGAGAGATAATAAGCTGGAAATCGCACAAACTTTTATTTTAGGTGTTTTATTAGCTGTCTCAACGGTCTCATAAAATCTTGTCTCTGTGTCATAAATTGGTTCAAGGTCAAAGGTGATAAAAATCGATTTTTTGCGATTATCTCGCTTTCTATGGCTCCAATGATGTTAACATCTATTATAAAAATTGTAGAGCATAAAATTTGCGACAACTTTTGTTTCGAAAATTTTTTGATACGTTCAATCGTTTATGAGATAGAGGGCATGGCTCAGCCATACGTACTGTACTGCAAAGTCAACCATGGATGTTGACAAATAATACTTTGTATAAATTGTTGAATAATACCTTGTATAAAGTTATTAAATCATTAATATCATTAACAATGAATAATTTGTCTAATTGACCTTGCATTTTAGTATGTATGGCGGAGGGGTGCCCTTTATCTCAAAAACGGTTAAGCGTATGAAAAAAAGTTTGAAACAAAAGTTGTCGCAAATTTTATGCTCTACAATTTTTATAATAGATGTTAACGTCATTAAAGCTACAGAAACCGAGACAATCGCGAAAAACCGATTTCTGGTACCTTTGACTTTAAATAACCTACGACGCAAATATGAGATTTTATAGAATTTTTGGGACCACTTTTAGAATGCCAAAATGAAGGTGTATACGAGTTTCCAGCTTATTATTTGTCATTCCTAGGTTAACACTTTGTTTTTACTTATATGGTCCTGTCATGAGGCGTTTCACTTCGTAAAGAGAGATAATAAGTTGGAAATCGCACAAATTTTTATTTTGGTGTCTTATTAGCTGCCTCAACAGTACTCATAAAATTATGTCTCTGTGTCATAAATTGGTCAAGGTCAAAGGTGATAAAAATCGATTTTTTGCGATTATCTCGCTTTCTATGGCTCCAATGATGTTAACATCTATTATAAAAATTGTAGAGCATAAAATTTGCGACAACTTTTGTTTTGAAAATTTTTTGATACGTCCAATCGTTTATGAGATAGAGGGCATGGCTCAGCCATACGTACTGTACTGCGAAGTCAACCATGAATGTTGACAAATAATACTTTGTATAAATTGTTAAATAATACCCTGTATAAAGTTATTAAATCATTAATATCATTAACAATGAATAATTTGTCTAATTGACCTTGCATTACAGTATGTATGGCGGAGGGGTGCCCTTTATCTCAAAAACGGTTGAGCGTATGAAAAAAAGTTTGAAACAAAAGTTGTCGCAAATTTTATGCTCTACAGTTTTCATAATAGATGTTAACATCATTGGAGCTACAGCAACCAAGATATTCACAAAAAACCGATTTTTATGACCTCTAACTTTGAATAACCTACGACGCAACATGAGATTTTATAAAACTATTAAGACAACTTTTAGAATGCTAAAATGTAGGTGTATGCGGTTTCCAGCTTATAATTTGTCATTCCAAGGTGGACCCTTTGTTTTTACCTAAGTGTATGGTCCAGTCATGAGAGGTTTCACTTCGTAGGGAGATATAATAAGCTGGAAACTCGTACAAACCTTCATTTTGGTGTTCTAAAGGTTGACTTAAAAGTTTCACACAATCTTGTGTCTGCGTCATAAATTATTCAAGGTCAAAAGTGATTAAAATTGATTTTTGGCGATTATCTCGCTTTCGATAGCTCCAATGATGTTGACATCTATTATAAAAATTGTAGAGCATAAAATTTGCTACAAATGTTGTATCAAACATTTTGTCATACGCTGAACCGTTTGTGAGATAGAGGGCATGGCTCAGCCATACATATTGTAATGCAAGGTCAACCATGGATGTTGATGACTAACATTTTGTATAAAGTTATTAAATCATTAATAATGAATAATTCATCCAATGGACCTTGCATTATTTTAAGACTATGTATGGCGGAGGGGTCCCTTTTATCTCAAAAACGGTTGCGCGTACAAAAAAAAGTGTTAAACAAAAGTTGTAGCAAATTTTATGCTCTACAATTTTTATAATATATGTCAATATCATTGGAGCTATAGAAACCGAGATAATCGCAAAAAACCGATTTTTGTGACTTTGATCTTGAATAAGTTACAACGCAGACTGAAATTTCATAAGATTTTCGAGACAATTTTTAGAATGACAAAATGAAGGTGTATACGAGTTTTTAGCTTATTATCTCTTATTCCAAGATTGACCCTTTTTTTTGCTCAAGTGATTGTAATAATAATGTGTTACTGAAAAAGAAAATTTGTCTAATGAGTAATTTGTCTAATTGACCTTGCATTACAGTATGTATGGCGGAGGGGTGCCCTTTATCTCAAAAACGGTTGAGTGTATGAAAAAAAGTTTAAAACAAAAGTTGTAGCAAATTTTATGCTCTACAATTTTTATAATAAATGTTAATATCATTGTAACGACAGAAACCGAGATAATCGCGAAAAACCGATTTTTGTGACCTTTGACTTTAAATAACCTACGACGCAAATATGAGATTTTATACGACTTTTGAGACAATTACCCCGAGAGTGGTACCTGCCACATTCATAAAAATGTGCTCGCGAATGGTTGTTAATATCGCGCCGTTGCACCGCTTCCGAATGGTTGTTAATATCGCGCCGCTGCATCGCTCGCAGATGGCACAAATTGAGTACAATCCACGCCTGTTAACTAACACAACTGTTCCGATTACAATCGACCAATTAGAGGACGCTTTATTGTTCCAAAAAGAGTCGAAACGGCTGAAGAATCCAAAAGTAGTTTAAGCAATTGTGCAATTATTTTTCTATCCTAACTTGAAACCACTTTTACCGGAAAAATTCCGTGAACGTTAAGATTTCAATTTCAATTTCATACCAATTTTCATGGAACAAGATATGTCATTTACGAGTGACAGATATATTACTAAATTTTCAACCATTTGGAGCAAAATATTTTCAAAATTACGTCAGAGCGTCCGAGGTGGCACAATCGTATAGTTCGTCGTCAGTAATTTCAGATTTATCTCGTGTTGGAGCGGCGAGGGGGCCCCCGATGGTAATTTGCGAACTCGTGGGGAAGAGCACTCGGCTAAATGAGCGTGAGCGTGCGGCAAATTGAAATGTTTGCCCCCCTAAATATGGTAATTAGCCGGAAAAAGGTCTTTACTGTTAACCAATGGTAACAAAACGGAAATAGTGTTTACACGGCAAATTGCCCGCCTTATTTCGTTTTCTTAATTGCTTGGGTAGCGCGCACTTACGCACGACGACCAGCTCTACGAACCTCCAATCTGACGGCACGTACTGTATAATTACTAGTAATTAGAAACGCTAGCTGCGTGCCGCGCTTATGACCGAAGTTCGGGAATATTTAGGTTTTGTGTTTAACGCATCAAAAATCATCGAAATTAAAACCATTTCGAAACTTAATTCCAAATTTTAATTAAGGAAGTTGACCGGTCAATTCTTTTCTTTAGATTTTCTTTAAATTTCTGTCAGATGTTACTAACAACGTTACCCATACATCTGCCAAATTAAAATAGCTGCGCCGATGTCAAAACTGAACTATTCAATGCCAAGCTTACGACTTTTAAAATGCTAAAAATCGAACGTTTATGTTTCGCTACATTTTTATTAAAAAATTTCAGCTTTTATTCAAAACTTCGAATTATTTTAGCAATAGTCGACATTTTAATTTTGATATTCAAAACTTCGAGTTTGTTCCAAGATTTCGACTTTTGTTCCAAAATTTCGACTTTTGTTCCAAAATTTCGACTTTTGTTCCAAAATTTCGACTTTTGTTCCAAAATTTCGACTTTTGCTCCAAAATTTCGACTTTTGTTCCAAAATGTCCACTTACGTTCCAGAATTTCGACTTTAGTTGTAAAATTTAAACTTTCGTTCTAAAATTTCGCTTTTAATTCCAAAATTTCGATTTTTTTTTTGAAAATTCGATGTTTTTTCAAAATGACAAACGTCTTTGAAAATGTCTATATTTTTTTAATATTCCGATCTTTTTTTGATTATTCGCGCCTTCTTTTTTGAAAACTTCAACTTTTTCTAACAACTGTCAATTTTTTGAAAATTTCGTTTTTCCAAAACCTTCAATTTTTTCAAAAGTTTTCCTAAATTTCGATTTTGGTTTTAATGTTTCGACTCAATTTCGATTTATTTAAAATGTCGTAATTTTTTGAAAATATAGATTTTTGTTTCGAAATTTCCATTTTTTTTCTAAGTTTCGATTTTTTTCGAAAAAAATGAAAAATTCGATTAGTTTTGAAAATTTCAACTTTTCTTTCGAAATTAAGCTTTAACTTTTTTTTCGAAATGTCGGTTTTTATTTCAAAATTTCGATTTGTTTTAAAGCTTCGAAATTTTTTGAAAATTTGATACATTTGAAAGTTTGCACTTTTTTAGAAAAAATTGATTATTTTTGAAAATTTCAACTTTTCTTTTCAAAATTCCAGAAAAAAAATTTCTTTTTTTTTCAAACCTCTACTTTTTTCAAAATCTTGTTCATCAAATTTTAAATTCATTTAAAATCTCGAAAATTTTTGAAAAAATCCACTTTTTTAGAAAATGTTGTCTCTTTTTAGAAAATTTCGACTTTTAAATAATTTCGACTTTTAAAAAATTTCGACTAGAAAATTTCGAGTTTTTTTAAATTTTCAACTTTTTTTCAAAAGGTCGATTTTTATTCCAAAATTTCGATTTTTCTTCAGAAGTTCGAATTTTTTAAAAAGTCGAAATTTTTTGAAAATATTAACTTTTTTTGAAAATTTTGATTCTTTTGAAAATTTGCACTTTTTTTGAAAAATTCGATTATTTTTGAACACTTCATCTTTTTTTTTGAAAACACTTGAGTGAAAATTTGGAGTGTTTTTAAATTTTCAATTTTTTTTTTCAAAATGTCGATTTTTTATTTCAAAATTTCGATTTTTCTTCAGACGTTCGAATTTTTCGAAAAGTCGAAATTTTTTGAAAATATCAACTTTTTTTGGAATGTTTTGATTCTTTCGAAAATTTTGATTCTGTTGAAAATTTGCACTTTCTTGAAAAATTCGATCATTTTTGAAAATTTCAACTTTTCTTTCGAAAATTCCATCTTACGTGAAAATTTCGAGTTTTTTTAAATTTACAACTTTTTTTTTTTCAAAATGTCGATTTTTATTTCAAAATTTCGATTTTTCTTCAGAAGTTCGAATTTTTTAAAAAGTCGAAATTTTTTGAAAATATCAACTTTTTTTGAAAATTTTGATTCTTTTGAAAATTTGCATTTTTTTTGAAAAATTCGATTCGACTTCATCTTTTTTTTTGAAAACACTTGAGTGAAAATTTGGAGTGTTTTTAAATTTTCAATTTTTTTTTCAAAATGTCGATTTTTATTTCAAAATTTCGATTTTTCTTCAGACGTTCGAATTTTTCGAAAAGTCGAAATTTTTTGAAAATATCAACTTTTTTTGGAATGTTTTGATTCTTTTGAAAATTTTGATTCTTTTGAAAATTTGCACTTTCTTGAAAAATTCGATCATTTTTGAAAATTTCAACTTTTCTTTCGAAAATTCCGTCTTAGGTGAAAATTTCGAGTTTTTTTTTAAATTTACAACTTTTTTTTTTTTCAAAATGTCGATTTTTATTTCAAAATTTCGATTTTTCTTCAGAAGTTCGAATTTTTTAAAAAGTCGAAATTTTTTGAAAATATCACCTTTTTTTGAAAATGTTGATTCTTTTGAAAATTTTCACTTTTTTTGAAAAATTTAATATTTTTGAAAACTCCAACTTTTCATTTAAAAACTTCAACTTAAGTGAAAATTTCTAGTTTATTTAATTTTCAATTTTTTTCCAAAATGTCGATTTTTATTTTAAAATTTCGATTTTTCTTCAGACGTTCGAGTTTTTCGAAAAGTCGAAATTTTTTAAAAATATCAGTTTTTTTTGAAAATTTTGATTTTTTTGAAAATTTGCACTTTTTTTGAAAAATTCGATTATTTTTGAAAATTTCAACTTTTCTTTCGAAAATTCCAACTTAAATGAAAATTTCAACTTTTTTAAGCTTCAACTTTTTTCAATATGTCGATTTTTATTTCCAAACTTTGATTTTCCTTCAGAAGTTTGAATTTTTCGAAAAGTCGAAATTGAAAATATCAACTTGTTTGAAAAATTTTGATTCTTTTGAAAATTTGCACTTTTTTTGAAAAATTTGATAATTTTTGAAAATTCCAACTTTTTTTTTGAAAATTTCAAATTAAGTGAAAATTTCCAGTTTTTTAGATTTTCAACTTTTTCTTCAAAATGTCGATTTTTATTTCAAAATTTCCTCTTTTTTCAAAGCTTCGAACTTTTTGAAAAATCGAATTTTTTTAAAAATATCAACTTTTTTTGAAAATTTTGACTTTCGAAAATTGACCCTTTTTCTGAAAAAATCGATTATATTTGAAAATTTCAACTTTTGTTTTGAAAATTCCAACTTTTGAAAACTTTTTTGTCAAACGTCTACTTTTTTCAAAATTTTGTCTATCAAATGTTGAATTTTTTCAAAATCTGGAAAATTTTTGAAAAGATCGTCTTTTTTTAGGAAATGTTGTCTCTTTTTAGAAAATTTCAGTTTCTAGAAAACTCTGACTTTTAGAAAATTTCGACTTTTAGAAAATTTCGACTTTTAGAAAATTTCGACTTTTAGAAAATTTGGACCTTTGAACAATTTCGACTTTTAGAAAATTTCGACTTTTTTTGAAAATTGCATTTGAAATTTAACTTTTTTTAAAAACTACTCTCTTTTTGAAAATCTTGCCTTCGAAAATTTCTTGAAAGTTGACTGAAAATTTCGAGTTTTTTCAAAGGTTTAATTTTTTTTTTTCAAAATTTCACTTCCCCCACTTTTAAAAGCAAACCATTTTTTTTCGATTTTCTCGAAACTTAAATCTCAAGATTTTATTTTATTAGCGAATTTACCAAATTTTTGGCACAAACCTAACCTAACTTTAATCTGAAATTTCCAAAAATAAAACATAGAATAAATCCTGTACTCCAGGATTGATGTCAAAATTGTAGGATAAATTTAAAATCAAAATTTTGAAACAAAACTGGAAATTTCAAGAAAAACTGAAACGAACCAAATTTGTATTTAAAATTTTAGAATTACATGCTAAAGCCAACGAGAATAATGTTAAAAACGTTTGATTTTTAAATTCAATCGATTTTAGCATTGTTTTTAACGGTATCAATAAATATATGTTTATTAAAATAATTAATCGTTCACTGGATTTATTATTTTACCTTGAAGTACTTTATGAATAAATAGCAATATTAATAAGTGGAGTAAATGATTTTATAATTTACAAAAACAATAAATTGAGGGAATTAATTATCCTTAAATTTATTTGTCAATTTCATTTCAATAATAACTAACATCGATTGTAGTCAAAATGTGATCCATTGTATCGATAATGTAATGAAACTTGTTTTTCACATAAATTATTAGAATTTATTTATATATTTATGCAAATTCCATATTCTTACCTTGACTATTAAAAAAAAAAGAATGGAAGTGTGAAAATTCCGAATTTTATTAAGTTTTATTCAAAACTTCTACTATTTTGAAAATTCGACTATTTTCAAAATTTCGAACATTTTTTCAAAATTTTGACTTTTTTAAAAATTTCAAACTTTATTCAAAATTTTGACTCGAAATTTCGATCTATTTGCAAATTTGAGATTTTTAAATTTGACCTTCGAAAATTTCGACTTTTTTCGATAATTTGAACGTTTTGGAAAATTTTGGCTTTTTCTACGAATATTTGTATTTTTAGAAAACTCTCGACCTTTTTTTAACGACAGCTTTTTAATTTAAAATTTTTACATTTAAAAATTTTTATGCCTGAATTCTATTTTCGAAATTGATATTTTCGCAGAATTTGGACTCTGAAAATTTCGAATCTTTCGAAAAATCAACTTTTTGAAAATTTTTAGTTTGGTTGTTTGAAAATTTTGATTTTTTTTTTGATACATGTCGACTTTTTGTAATTTTAGACTTTGGTGCTTTGGGAAAAAACCTTTGATGTTTAAAAATTGAGTTTTCTATAAATTAAATCATATTTAACCTAATTTTAAATTAGCCTGAAATTCAAAAATTAGGATAAGTGGAACTTCTAAAGAAAAATTGCAAAATTTTATGTATTTTCAGTCAAAAATAATTTGCAATTTTCATTTTTTGATGTAATTTTTCGGAAAAAATTCAGTATTACTTCAAGCTCGGAATTTCTAATTCTTTTCAAAGAAAGTCGACGTTGCTATTATAAATTGATGATTGAAGGTCGAATTTTTTATAAAATATTCATTGACATCGTAAACTATCTTAAAAATATAAATATGTTGCAGGCTGACGTTCGTAGCCCTAGTGGTAACCAGCCTTATTAACTTGAGCAACTTAATATAATAAAATTCCAAGATATTTGATCTCATCTCAATCTCATCTCATCTCATCTCATCTTAGGAATATAAATATGTTACAGGCTGACGTTCATAGCCCTAGAGGCAACCTACTTCATTAACTTACGCAAGTTCAATATAATAACGTTCTAAGAAGGGTAAAATTTTGAAGAAAAACGAAATTTCTTATTTGTAAGTTTACATGACTCCACATGAAAACTTTAGCTAGCTAACACATTTTTCCCTCATGAGGTGACCTCTACACTTCAAATTAATGAAAATTGCATTTTCAGAGGTCAACGAGTGATGTCGGTGTGGCCTAGAACAGCATCAAAGCAAACATCTGACAGTTAACTTCTTCAGTCTTCAAGCTCATGATAATAATTATCGAATTCGCCATCTCGTAAAATATAATAACCGCGTTCTTTGGATAAATTGCGCGCTTGTATGCCACTAACAGTAATCGTCTGTGACGTAACGCCAATTTCGAAAAAGAATCAATTTCCTGGAGTCCGACGAATTATAGCGAGAGTTGCAATTTTCCTCCCAGAAGACGAATCGTACACGTCTGGGTAACGTTCTAATAATAATAACAGGTGTGGGTCAAGGTAGGCCAACTAAGGCCGCAGCACGTGTGGCCTCCGGTAATAGCCCTAAAGTGTGGCAGTTTCTTAGACGTCTCACTGATATATGCAATCTTTAATAACTAACCTTCACCGATCGGAAACGACTTCTGTTGAATCGGGATCCCTGTAATTGGGCTCGAGATACCACGTAAGCAGCTTACGCTTTCAAATCCTCTTCATCTTAGAATATTATCTTCAAATTGGTCAATTCACTGCTAAAGTTTTACTTTATTAAGTCGTCGAACTAATTACGCGTCTGGACATGCTATATCTGAACAATGTTCTATTTCTGCAGACGCAACTCCAATGCGGAGGTGTGCTGGTGTGCCGTAGATGTCCCCTGATCAGTCTCCGGAAGCACCATTGGTATAAAATCAGAGTTATTTGTTCAAGAATATCGAAGAATTTGGACTTGACTCTTGAGCTCGTTACAAATTAAATTTAATTGAATCGGAATCCCTGTAATTGGGCTCGAGATACCACGTAAGCAGCTTGGGCTTTCAAATGCTCTTCATCTTAGAATATTATCTTCAAATTGGTCAATTCACTGCTAAAGTTTTACTTTATTAAGTCGTCGAACCAATTACGCGTCTGGACATGTTGTACCTAAACAATGTTTTATTTCTGCAGACGCAACTCCAATGCGGAGGTGTGCTGGTGTGCCGCTAGATGTCCCCTGATCAGTCTCCGGAAGCACCATTGGTATAAAATCCGAGTTATTTCTCCAAGAATATCGAAGAACTTGGACTTGACTCTTGATCTCGTTACAAATTAAATTTAATTGAATCGGAATTCCTATAATTGGGCTCGAGATACCACGTAAGCGGCGTACGCTTTCAAATCCTCTTCATCTTAGAATATTAGCTTCAAATTGGTCAATTCGCTGCTAAAGTTTTACTTTATTAAATCGTCGAACCTAATTACGCGTCTGGACATGTTATATCTGAACAATGTTTTATTTCTGCAGACGCAACTCCAATGCGGAGGTGTGCTGGTGTGCCGTAGATGTCCCCTGATCAGTCTCCGGAAGCACCATTGGTATAAAATCCGAGTTATTTCTCCAAGAATATCAAAGAACTTGGACTTGACTCTTGATCTCGTTACAAATTAAATTTAATTAAATCGGAATCCCTATAATTGGGCTCGAGATACCACGTAAGCGGCGTACGCTTTCAAATCCTCTTCATCTTAGAATATTATCTTCAAATTGGTCAATTCACTGCTAAAGTTTTACTTTATTAAATCGTCGAACTAATTACGCGTCTGGACATGTTATATCTGAACAATGTTTTATTTCTGCAGACGCAACGCCAATGCGGAGGTGTGCTGGTGTGCCGTAGATGTCCCCTGATCAGTCTCCGGAAGCACCATTGGTATAAAATCCGAGTTATTTCTCAAAGAATATCAAAGAACTTGGACTTGACTCTTGATCTCGTTACAAATTAAATTTAATTGAATCGGAATCCCTATAATTGGGCTCGAGATACCACGTAAGCGGCGTACGCTTTCAAATCCTCTTCATCTTAGAATATTATCTTCAAATTGGTTAATTCACTGCTAAAGTTTTACTTTATTAAGTCGTCGAACTAATTACGCGTCTGGACATGTTATATCTGAACAATGTTTTATTTCTGCAGACGCAACTCCAATGCGGAGGTGTGCTGGTGTGCCGTAGATGTCCCCTGATCAGTCTCCGGAAGCACCATTGGTATAAAATCCGAGTTATTTCTCCAAGAATATCGAAGAACTTGGACTTAACTCTTGATCTCGTTACAAATTAAATTTAATTGAATCGGAATCCCTGTAATTGGGCTCGAGATACCACGTAAGCGGCTTACGCTTTCAAATCCTCTTCATCTTAGAATATTATCTTCAAATTGGTCAATTCACTGCTAAAATTTTACTTTATTAAGTCGTCGAACTAATTACGCGTCTGGACATGTTATATCTGAACAATGTTTTATTTCTGCAGACGCAACTCCAATGCGGAGGTGTGCTAGTGTGTCGTAGATGTCCCCTAATCAGTCTCCGGAAGCAGCATTGGTATAAAATCCGAGTTATTTCTCCAAGACTATCAAAGAACTTGGACTTGACTCTTGATCTCGTTACAAATTAAATTTAATTGAATCGGAATCCCTGCAATTGGGCTCGAGATACCACGTAAGCAGCTTACGCTTTCAAATCCTCTTCATCTTAGAATATTATCTTCAAATTGGTCAATTCACTCCTAAAGTTTTACTTTATTAAGTCGTCGAACCAATTACGCGTCTGGACATGTTGTACCTAAACAATGTTTTATTTCTGCAGACGCAACTCCAATGCGGAAGTGTGCTGGTGTGCCGCAGATGTCCCCTGATCAGTCTCCGGAAGCACCATTGGTATAAAATCCGAGTTATTTCTCCAAGAATATCGAAGAACTTGGACTTAACTCTTGATCTCGTTACAAATTAAATTTAATTGAATCGGAATCCCTGTAATTGGGCTCGAGATACCACGTAAGCGGCTTACGCTTTCAAATCCTCTTCATCTTAGAATATTATCTTCAAATTGGTCAATTCACTGCTAAAATTTTACTTTATTAAGTCGTCGAACTAATTACGCGTCTGGACATGTACCTAAACAATGTTTTATTTCTGCAGACGCAACTCCAATGCGGAGGTGTGCTGGTGTGCCGTAGATGTCCCCTGATCAGTTTCCGGAAGCACCATTGGT
This sequence comes from Dastarcus helophoroides, assembly GCA_028583605.1. Classification (NCBI taxonomy): domain Eukaryota; kingdom Metazoa; phylum Arthropoda; class Insecta; order Coleoptera; family Bothrideridae; genus Dastarcus; species Dastarcus helophoroides. The sequence continues at coordinate 13,301,949 of CM053337.1, read as the reverse complement.
ATAAAATCCGAGTTATTTCTCAAAGAATATCAAAGAACTTGGACTTGACTCTTGATCTCGTTACAAATTAAATTTAATTGAATCGGAATCCCTATAATTGGGCTCGAGATACCACGTAAGCGGCGTACGCTTTCAAATCCTCTTCATCTTAGAATATTATCTTCAAATCGGTCAATTCACTGCTAAAGTTTTACTTTATTAAATCGTCGAACTAATTACGCGTCTGGACATGTTATATCTGAACAATGTTTTATTTCTGCAGACGCAACTCCAATGCGGAGGTGTGCTGGTGTGTCGTAGATGTCCCCTGATCAGTCTCCGGAAGCACCATTGGTATAAAATCCGAGTTATTTCTCAAAGAATATCGAAGAACTTGGACTTGACTCTTGATCTCGTTACAAATTAAATTTAATTGAATCGGAATCCCTGTAATTGGGCTCGAGATACCACGTAAGCGGCGTACGCTTTCAAATCCTCTTCATCTTAGAATATTATCTTCAAATTGGTCAATTCACTGCTAAAGTTTTACTTTATTAAATCGTCGAACTAATTACGCGTCTGGACATGTTATATCTGAACAATGTTTTATTTCTGCAGACGCAACTCCAATGCGGAGGTGTGCTGGTGTGCCGCAGATGTCCCCTGATCAGTCTCCGGAAGCACCATTGGTATAAAATCCGAGTTATTTCTCAAAGAATATCGAAGAACTTGGACTTGACTCTTGATCTCGTTACAAATTAAATTTAATACGTTTTACGAGCGAACGACGCATTTGCCACAATCGAGGTGCTTTGGTGAAAATTAATAATAATTATTATGCAATAGCGTGTGGTTAAACCTCACGCTGTACTAAAATTAATACCTTGAAAATATTTTATTGCAGGCATTAAAGTAGGTTGTTAACATTTAATAAAGCAACGCACATCTGAATAATAAACTGAAATTTATTCATCGATGGCTATCAAACAGTTTACTTATTAGTATAAATGTTTTTGTTGAGCATGATTTGAAAAAAATAAGACTTTTTTCATCAAACTTCAATTTGGATTTTAAACCATTTAATGGTGGGTCGCGAGTTCAAACCCCGATGCCGACCAGGCGTTTTTTAAATTCTATTAAGGCGTCTTACTCATAGTTACATTATACTGTTAACGATAGTGTATTTGGTAATGAGATTTAGCGTGATAGTGACGCGAATTAGCCTGATGACGAGGCGAAACCATAAGTTTTTCCCTTACGGAAAACTCGTTCAATGAGCCTAAAGAAGTGTTCACGTCAAAAAGTCTTTCGTGATTGAATTTGACAATAATATAATTTAAAGAAGAAATTATAGGAACAAAGTAGATATTTCCAGTTTAGAGTCGACTGGTTCCCAAACTGTTAGTTTGGAATCGAAATTACAAAGTTTCGGAATTTCTAAATTAAAAACAGAAAGGTCGAAATTTTGGGAACAAAGTTAGAAATTTCGAGAAAAGATTGAACTTTTTAAAGTTCAAAGTTCTAGCTTAATTTTTAATTTAACTTGACCATATGTGTTATGGGGACAAAATTGCTCAAAAAAAAATTGTAAAAATCGTTATGGTACTCGAGGAAAATTGAATTGTTGCCTGTTCCATATAAATCACATTAACATTCTAAATTATCTCGAAAATTATACATCGTAACTTCAATGAAAGCTGGTATTCTTTTCAAACAGTATGATCGTTGTGAAGTAATTACAGGCGAGCATATTATTTCCATCCAATCAGCTTATGATTGTTAATAATTATTACATTATTATAACCGCATCACGAAATTGTTCAACCAGCAAACACCTGGTATTTACAAAAGGAAACATTCCCAATCTTAACCTCACCTCGAGTTTTAACGTTACAAAACACAAAGACGATTATTTAACAACTAATGGAACTATACGACGAGGAAATATTAATCATCGAAATTTATTACGAGATAAAAAATGTGCTTTTTAATTACCGAGAGTACCGCAGGTGGTCGAATGTGCGAAATTTTTTCTTACAAAAAAACCTCTCTTGTGCAATTTTTATCTACCAGATCAAATCAACTTTTTCTTCTTCTCTCTCTATTGTCTTTTCTCCATCTATCTTTTTTTCTCCATCTATCTTCTCTCCATCAAGCTTCTCTCCATCTATCTTCTTCTCTCCATCTATCTATTTTCTTCTCTATCTTAAATATTTCCCCCCAAGACCCTGCATACTTATTGAAAACTTTCATCGAGAACGAAACGTCGAGAGAATGGTCGAGAACGCAGCGCTATCTACATTTATACAATTAAAGTGTCCGTAATATCAAAATAACTGTCTTTTTATAAGCTCCGAATATAACAAATACCCATACCGGATTTTTTCTCCGCCTGTCCGTCTGTTTGTCGGGGATAATTTCGGAAAAGACTAAACCGATTTATATGAAATTTTCTCTAAAGTATGGAGTATGCCCTCAAGCAAATTATAAACTGTGATTCAATCGAACTACGCTACCAACATCTATTGATAAAAATGAAGTGTTTGTGATTCAAAATAACTGTCTCTTGTGGCCTGTTACATGTTATAGACATACAAATATTTTTAGAATTTTCGCCTGTGTCTATCTGTCTCTTTGTCGGGGAGAATCCCGGAAACGGCCAAATCGATTTTTATGAAATTTTCACTACAGTAGAGAGGATGTCCAAAGACAGAGTATGTAAAATGCCAGTTTGGCGATTTTCGAAAAATCCATAATTTTTTCAACAGGTGGAAAATTCAGTTGCGCAAATTATAAGTTTAACTGACGGGTTGTAATGAATTTAAATGCGCTGAGTTTAAATTTGCTGTCAGAAATATTCCAAGTGTCGGCGTTTAGGAGATATGACTGATTTAAAACTACCTCCTGTGACCTTGAACATTCAAACGCCTACAGAACTCAAGCGAAAAGTCCGAGCTCAATTTGCTTTGCAAATTCGAATTCTACGTGTCAAAATCCATAAAATGGGTTACTTTAAAATGCAATTTTGTCACCCTATTTTTAAAATTCTATATTTTTTGAAATTATATGTGACATGTTAACTTTCGTTCAGTTATGGCAATTATAGGTTTAATTGACATGCTCTAATGCGCTGAGTACAAATTTGCTATCACAAATGTTCCAAGTGTCGGCGTCTAGCAGATATGAGCGATTTAAAACTACTTCATGTGACCTTGAACATTCAAACGCCTGCAGAACCGTAACAAAAAGTCGTAGCTCAATTTGCTTTTCAAATTCGAATTCTCCGTGTCAAAATCCACAAAATAGGTTACTTTAAAATGCGATTCCGTTACCCTTAAATTTTTTATTTTTAAAATTCTATATTTTTTAAAATTATATTTGACATGTTAATTTTTGTTCAATTATGGCAATTATAACTTTAATTGACATGCTCTAATACGCTGACTACAAATTTGCTATCAGAAATGTTCCAAGTATTGGCATTTGGGAGATATGAGCGTTTTAAAATTATTTCTTGTGACCTTGAACATTCAAACGCTTGCAGAACCATAACGAAAAGTCGTAGCTCAATTTGCTTTAATTCGAATTCTACATGTCAAAATCCATAAAATGAGTTACTTTAAAATGCGATTTTGTCACCCTAAAATTTTTTATTTTTAAAATTCGATATTTTTTAAAATTATATTTGACATGTTAACGTTTGTTCAGTTATGGCAATTATAGGTTTAATTGACGCGCTGAGTACAAATTTGCTGTCAGAAATATTCCAAGTGACGGCGTTTAGAAGATATAAGCGATTTAAAACTGCTTCCTGTGACCTTGTACATTCAAACGTTTGCAGAACCCTAACGAAAAGTCGTAGCTCAATTTGCTTTGCAAATTCGAATTCTACGTGTCAAAATCCATAAAATAGGTTACTTTAAAATGCAATTTCGTCACCCTCCAATTTTTTATCTTTAAAATTCGAATTTTTTTAAAATTATATGTGACATGATAACTTTTGTTCAGTTATGGCAATTATAGGTTTACTTGACATGCTGTAATGCGCCAAATACAAATTTTCTATCAGAAATATTCCAAGTATTGGCATTTGGGAGATATAAGCGATTTAAAATTATTTCTTGTGACCTTGAACATTCGAACGTTTGCAGAACCCTAGCGAAAAGTCGTAGCCCAATTTGCTTTTCAAATTCGAATTCTACCTGTCAAAATCAGCGCCCCAAGTGACATAATTACTGAGATATGATATATTTATGTTTGTGACCTTGAAATTTTAAACGTTTGTAGCACCCAAACGACAAGTCGTATTTCAGTGTTATTCGCAGATTCCTATTCTGCGTGTCGATATCTACGAGATAAAGTTTTTAGTGCATCAATTTAACGAATTTCGAAACATCGATAACACGTTGACATGTTGCTCAATTTCGGAAGTTATGGGTTTAATTGACACACTGTAATAAATTCAAGTGTACTGATTCAAGTTTGAGATCAGAAATGTTCCAAATACCGACGTTTAGGAGATATGCGCGATTAAAAATTAGTTCTTGTGACCTTGAACATTTAAACGCTTGTAGAACCCATGCGAAATGTCGTAGCTCAATTTGCAAATTTCAATTCTGTGCGTCAAAATCAGCGTTTCAAGTGACCTCATTTCCGAGATATGATATATTTATGCTTGTGACCTTGAAATTTTAAACGCTCGTAGTCCCCAAACGACGAATCGTAGCTCAGTTTTCTTTGCAGATTCCGAATCTGCGTGTCGACATCTACGAGATAACGTATCAATTTGAAGACTTTTGAAACATCGACCAACGTATCAATTTGACGACTTTTGAAACATCGATCAACGTATCGATTTGACGACTTTTGAAACATCGATCATTTTTTGAATCACGCGTTGACGTGTTGCTCATTTGCGGTAACTATGGGTTTAATTGACGTGCTGTAGCGTGCTGAATTCAAATTTACGACCAGAAATGTTCCAAGTACCATTATTTGGGAGATAGGGGGGATTTAAACTTACTTTGTGTGACCTTGAACATACAAACGCTTGCAGAACCCTAACGAAAAGTCGTAGCTCAATTTGCTTTGCAAATTTCAATTCTGTGCGTCAAAATCAGCGTTTCAAGTGACCTCATTTCCGAGATATGATATATTTATGCTTGTGACCTTGAAATTTTAAACGCTCGTAGTTCCCAAACGACGAATCGTAGCTCAGTTTTCTTTGCAGATTCCGAATCTGCGTGTCGACATCTACGAGATAACGTATCAATTTGATGACTTTTGAAACATCGACCAACGCATCAATTTGACGACTTTTGAAACATCGATCAACGTATCGATTTGAGGACTTTTGAAACATCGATCATTTTTTGAATCACGCGTTGACGTGTTGCTCATTTGCGGAAACTGGTTTTAATTGACGTGCTGTAGCATGCTGAATTCAAATTTACGACCAGAAATGTTCCAAGTACCATTATTTGGGAGATACGGGGGATTTAAACTTACTTTGTGTGACCTTGAACATACAAACGCTTGCAGAACCCTAACGAAAAGTCGTAGCTCAATTTGCTTTGCAAATTCCAATTCTATGCGTCAAAATTAGCGTTTTAAGTGACCTCATTTCCGGGATATGATATATTTATGTTTGTGACCTTGAAATTTTAAACGCTCGTAGTTCCTAAACGACGAATCGTAGCTCAGTTTTCTTTGCAGATTCCAAATCTGCGTGTCGACATCTACGAGATAACGTATCAATTTGAAGACTTTTGAAACATCGACCAACGTATCAATTTGACGACTTTTGAAACATCGATCAACGTATCGATTTGAGGACTTTTGAAACATCGACCATTTTTTGAATCACGCGTTGACGTGTTGCTCATTTGCGGAAACTATTGGTTTAATTGACGTGCTGTAGTGTGCTGAATTCAAATTTACGACCAGAAATATTCCAAGTACCATTATTTGGGAGATACGGGGGGATTTAAACTTACTTTGTGTGACCTTGAACATGCAAACGCTTGCAGAACCTTAACGAAAAGTTGTAGCTCAATTTGCTTTGCAAATTAGAATTTTACGTATAAAAATTAACTTTTCGATTGACGTCATTTCAGAAATATGATATTTATGTCTGTGACCTTGAAATTTTAAACAGTCGCAGCGCCCAAACGACATGTCGGAGCTCAGTGTTCTTTGCAGATTCCGATTCTGGGTGTCGATAACTACTGGCTAAAGTGTATAACGTATCGAATTCATAACTTTCGAAATATTGATATTTTTTTTAATTACGCGTTGACATGTTGTTGCTGCGGAAATTAGGGGTTTAATTGGCGTGCTATAGTGAATGTTAGTGCGCTGAATTCAAATCTGTCATCAGAAATATTCCAAATGTCATCGTTTATGAGATACGAGCGATTTAGAAATATGTTGTGTGACCTTGAACATTTAAACGCTTGCAAAACTCGAGCCAAAAGTCACAACTCGATTTAATTTTCAAATTCGAATTCTACGTGTCTAAATCAGTACCCCGAGTGACATAATTTCGCAGATATGTCTGCTGAATTCAAATTTACGACTAGAAATGTTTTAAGTACCGTTATTTGGGAGATACGGGCGATTTAAAATTATTTCTTGTGACCTTGAACATACAAATGCATGCAGAACCCTAACGAAAAGTCGTAGCCCAATTTGCTTTGCAAACTCGAATTCCACGTGTAAAAATTAACTTTTCAATTGGCGTCATTTCAAAAATATGATATTTATGTCTATGACCTTGAAGTTTTAAATAGTCGTAGCGTCCAAACGGCACGTCGTAGCTCAATATTCTTTGCAGATTCCGACTCTGCGTGTCGATATCTACGAGATAGAGTATATAACGTATCAATTTGACGACGTTCGAATAATCGATAATTTTTTGAATTACGCGCTGACATCTTCTTCTGTTGCGGAAATTATGGATTTAATAGACGTACTGCAGTTAATTTAAGTGCGCTGAATTCAAATCGGCCATCAGAAATATTCCAAGTGTCATCGTTTAGAAGATACGAGTGATTTAAAATTATTTTGTGTGACCTTGAACATTTAAGCGCTTGCAGAACTCAAGCAAGAAGTCACAACTCGATTTACTTTTCAAATTCGAATTCTACGTGTCAAAGTCAACGCCCCAAGTGACATGATTTTGCAGACATGATACATTTAGTCTGTGACCTTGAAATTTTAAACGCTCGTAACACCCGAACGAGAAGTCGTAGCTCAGTTTTCTTTGCAGTCTCCGATTGCGCGTGTCGATATCTACAGCGTAGAGTTTAAAACGTATTGATTTGACGACGTTCGAAACATCGAAACGTTTTTGAATTACGCACTGACATGTTCTTCAGTTGCGGAAATTATGGATTTATTAGACGTACTGTAGTTAATTTAAGTGCAGCTGAATTCAAATTTGCCATTATAAATATTCCAAGTATGCTCGTTTAGGAGATATGAGCGATTTGAAATTATTTTGTGTGACCTTGAACATTTAAACGCCTGCAGAACTCAAGAAAGAAGTCACAGTTCAATTTGCTTTTCAAATTCGAATTCTATGTGTCAAAATCAGCGCCCCAAGTGACATGATTTCGAGGATATGATATATTTACGTCTGTGACCTTGAAATTTTAAACGCTCGTAGCGCCCAAACGACAAGTCGTAGCTCAGTTTTCTGTGCTGATTCAGATTGGGCGTGTCGATATCTACAAGAAAGAGTATATAAGGTATCGATTTGACGACTTTCGAAACATCGAAACGTTTTTGAATTACGCACTGACATGTTCTTCAGTTGCGGAAATTATGGATTTAATAGACGTACTGTAGTTAATTTAAGTGCGCTGAATTCAAATCTGCCAGCGGAAATATTCCAAGTATCATCGTTTAGAAGATACGAGCGATTTAAAATTATTTTGTGTGACCTTGAACATTTAAACGCTTGTAGAGCTCGAGCGAAACATCACAGCTCAATTTGCTTTTCAAATTCGAATTCTACGTGTCAAAATCAGTGCCCCAAGTGACATGATTTCACAGATATGATATATTTATGTCTGTGACCTTGAAATTCTAAACGTTCGTAACACCCGAACGACAAGTCGTAGCTCTGATTTCTTTGCAGATTCGGATTATACGTGGTAAAATCTGTACGATAACGTGTCTGACGTATCAATACGACGATTTTCGAAAGTTTGATATTTTTAAAATTATTGAACTGATTAAGAATTCGATTATGCAAATTATTTGTGGTTGACTTGGACTGGGTTAGTTCACATGCACATTAGATAACTGTTACGTAAAGCTTCAAATCGCGATATTTCATCTCTAAGGTGGGTCCACCCCTTGCAATTTTTTTTCCAAAGTACAGTTCGTTGTTGAGCCATTTAAATACGGGCGTTCCTCGTGTCAGTTTTAAAATACATCGCCACGGTTCGCTCCATCATCAATTAGGAATTTTTCGCCTACGAATTACACGTTTATAGGCAAAATTTACGTATATTACAGTTAACTTAGGTGTAAAACTAGTTTATTATCCTCCGTAATAGAAATAAAACGGCCATTTTAGAAATTTACAAGCTATACCCATTTTAGCTGTAATAATATGTTAAAGTTGAGAATGATAAATTAATTGTACAGGTGGATAGGTGTGTACAATGATTGCTAGATATAGAAACTTTTAAAATATAATACAAAAATAACGGTCCGTCCATGTTACTTTAGGATTAGTCAGCATCTTTCCGGCAACTCGCTTCCTTGCTTTATTATGTACTTCACTACTTAAAGATTAACTGGTTCTTGAAGAATTCGGCCTCTAATTACGAACACAATTTATAATTAGAAGCGGATTTGGGCGCAAGCAAATAAACTCTGCTTTTAAAAACTTATTATCTGAAAAACGTCACTTCAATTGGAAATTTTTTTATAAAAGAAACTACGAAACCTAACACATTTTTCTAATTTTAAGTTTTCATTTCTGTCGGCAGTCCCCAAGCTTAATACTCAATTGTTTTTTTAGCAATAATCCACATTTTCTCTATCAAAATATATGGATGTCCACTATTTGAATATCATCTGTCAACAGATGGCCCCCAAAGGACTCTGATTTATTAGGACGAAGCGCCCGCCGCCAATAATGAGCAATTCCGCTCTATTGAGTCATCTTCGTTGCCTCCACCATAAAATCAAAGCGGCGTCGATCTAGCCGCTCTCGAGTCCGGTCGTGGTTTTCCGCGGCCATGTGCTTTGGCCCTCGAGGCAGCCCCCCGAGTCGCTTCATTTCTTCATTACCGAACTGAACCGTGTTGATTGACTGTCGCTTCTCGGGATCGCTTCGTTACGTCTTCGACGAGTGCGTGACATCGCGGGTTTATTATTTTTTTTCTTCTGTTGAAATTTCTCGGGTGCGTTCAGAATCACCTCGTTGTTGTGAGTTTTGTTATTATCATCTGACTCGCTTCTGCGGTTTTGTGTTGATGGTGGCTGTAAATTGCTGAAGAATAATTGGAAGGTTGGTGGAAAAAGAGATTGGATAGTTTTTTGCTCGCGGGTTCTTGTTTCTGAATTTGAACGCGTTCAATATTTGAGGTCGACTGAAATATTTGACTCTCTGTTGACCTCTAATAAAGACCGTCCTAAATTATCTTAAATAGAAACATGAATTTATCGAAGAAATCATTTTAAGCATGAATTTTTTTCCATTTTTTTTTTGTCGAGAATATTTTTTTTTCTTAGAAATAAACCATATTTTCAATCTTGCCAAGAAGAAATTAAATCCATTATTGAAACAAAAAAATACAAAATTTGTAAATTTCGATTAACATTTTGAAATTTCATCCTTTTTGTTTCAAAATTTCTACTTAGTCTTCATTTTAGAGATTAGAATCAGAATTTTGAATAAAAAAATATTCAACTCTCGAGCTGAAGGTCGAAATTTTAAGGAATAAGTCAATAGTTCTGTAAAACGTCAAATTTTCCAAAATTAAATTCGTATTTCGAGAAGAATCTCAAAGTTTGGAGGTTAGAATCAAAATTTAAAAACAGGATTGAAAATGTCGACCTTAAAGTTGAAATTTGATCTGAAAATTCGAATTTTTAAGGAAAAGGATGAATTGTCTACAAAGAATCAAAATTTCTAGAATTTATATCATATTTCGAGAAGTATCTTAAAATTGGAACATTAGAACCGAAAATTAAACAAAAAACCTTTGAACTATCGAACTCAGATTCGAAACTTTAAAGAAAAAATCGATATTTTAAGATAAAGGTCGAAATTTTAAGAAAAAGGTCTAAATTTTAAGTATAAAGTCGAGCTTTTTATAAAAAGTCAAAATTTCCAAAAACTAATCTAATATTTTGAGATGAATGTCAAACTTTGGAGGTTAGAACTGAGATTTTAAAAAACATCGAACGCTCAAGCTTAAAGTCGAAATTTTCAAGAAAAAGTCGAACTTTTCAAGAAAAATTCGAATTTTATAGAAAAAAAATCGAACCTTTCAAGAAAAATTCGAATTTTATAGAAAAAAAATCGAACTTTATGAAAAAAGTAAAATTTTCTTTATAAAGTCAAAATTTCGAGAATTAAATCGATATTTCGAGAATGATGTCAAAATTTCTAAGTTAGAACCAGAATTTCGAAAAAAATTTAAACTATCAAGCTCACAGTCGAAATTTTAGGGAAAAAGTCGAAATTTTAAGCATAAATCGATATTTCGAGAAAAATATCGAAATTTGGAGGTTAGAATCAAAATTTCAAAAAACCCTTGAACTATCGAGCTCAAAGACGAAATTTTAAGCGAAAAAAATCGAAATTTTAAGTATAAAGTCGAACTTTCTATAAGAAGACGTCAAAATTCCCAAAATTAATTTAAAATTTCGAGAAGAATATCAAATATGGAAGGTTAGAATTGAGCTTTTGAAGAAACATCGAACGATCGAGCTTACAGTCGAAATTTTCAAGAAAAAGTCGAATCTTTCAAGAAAAAGTCGAACTTTTCAAGAAAAATTCGAACTTTCAAGAAAAATTCGAACTTTCATAGAAAAAATTCGAACTTTTATGGAAAAAGTAAAATTTTCTTTATAAAGTCAAAATTTCGAGAATCAAATCGATATTTCGAGAACGATGTCAAAATTTCCAAGTTAGAACCAGAATTTCGAAAAAAATTTAAACTATCAAGCTCACAGTCGAAATTTTACGGAAAAAGTCGAAATTTTAAGCATAAATCGATATTTCAAGAAAAATATCGAAATTTGGAGGTTAGAATCAAAATTTCAAAAAACCTTTAAACTATCGAGCTCAAGGACGAAATTTTAAGCGAAAAAATCGAAATTTTAAGAATAAAGTCGAACTTTCTATAAGAAAACGTCAAAATTTCCAAAATTAATTTTAAATTTCGAGAAGAATATCAAATATTGAAGGTTAGAATTGAGCTTTTAAAGAAACTTCGAACGCTCAAGCTTAAGGTCGAAATTTTTAAGAAAAAGTCGAATCTTTCAAGAAAAAGTCGAACTTTTCAAGAAAAATTCGAATTTCACAGACAAAAATCGAACTTTTCAAGACAAATTCGAATTTTATAGAAAAAAAATCGAACTTTTATGAAAAAAGTAAAATTTTCTTTATAAAGTCAAAATTTCGAGAATTAAATCGATATTTCGAGAACGATGTCAAAATTTCCAAGTTGAACCAGAATTTCGAAAAAAATTTAAACTATCAAACTCACAGTCGAAATTTTAGGGAAAAAGTCGAAATTTTAAGCATAAATCGATATTTCGAGAAAAATATCGAAATTTGGAGGTTAGAATCAAAATTTCAAAAAACCCTTGAACTATCGGGCTCAAAGACGAAATTTTAAGCGAAAAAATCGAAATTTTAAATATAAAGTCGAACTTTCTACAAGAAGACGTCAAAATTTCCAAAATTAATTTAAAATTTCGAGAAGAATATCAAATATTGAAGGTTAGAATTGAGCTTTTGAAAAAACATCGAACGATCGAGCTTAAAGTCGAAATTTTCAAGAAAAAGTCGAATCTTTCAAGAAAAAGTCTAACTTTTCAAAAAAAATTCGAATTTTATAGAAAAAAATCGAACTTTTCAAGAAAATTCGAATTTTATAGAAAAAAAATCGTACTTTTATGGAAACAGTAACATTTTCTTTATAAAGTCAAAATTTCGAGAATTAAATCGATATTTCGAGAATGATATCAAAAAATTTTTAAATTACAACCACGATTTCGAAAAAATTTAGAACTATCAAGCTCAGAGTTGAAATTTTAGGGAAAAAGTCGAAATTTTAAGCATAAATTCGAACTTTCAATAAAAAGTAAAAATTTCCAAAGTTAATCTAATATGTCGAGAAGAATGTCAAACTTTGGAGGTTATAATTGAAATTTTGAAGAAAATATCCAACAATCGAGCCTAAAGTCGAAATTTTCAAGAAAAAGTCGAGCTTTTGCGGACTAATTAGTTTCCTTTTAAAAAAGTCAAATTTTCGAAAATTAAATCCATATTTCGAGAAGAATATCAAAATTTGGAGGTTAGAATCAAAATTTCAAAAAATCTTCGAACTGTCGAGCTCAGAGACGAAATGTTGGGCGAAAAAAATCAAAATTTTACGCGAAAAAATCGAAATTTCAAGTATAAAGTCGAACTTTCTATAAGAAGACGTCAAAATTTTCATAGGGAATCTAATATTTCGAGAAGAATGTCCAACTTTGGAGGCTATAATTGAAATGAAAAAAATATCCAACAATCGAGCCCAAAGTCGAAATTTTCAAGAAAAAGTCTAAATTTTCAAGAAAAAGTCGAATTTTTATGGAAAAAGTAACGTTTTCTATAAAAAGTCAAAATTTTTAAAAATAAAGTCAAAATTTCGAAAATTAAATCGTTATTTCGAAAATAATCTCAAAATTTGGAGGTTAGGACTGAAATTTCGAAAAAAAAATTGAATTATCATGCTTAGAATCGAAATTGTAAGAAAAAGGTCGACATTTTAAATATAAAGTCGAATTTTTTATAAAAAGTCAAAATTTCCAAAATTAATTCAATATTTCGAGAAGGATGTCAGATTTTGAAGGTTAGAATTGAGGTTTTGAGGAAACATTGATCAATCGAGCTAAAAAGTCGAAATTTTCAAGAAAAAATCGAACTTTTACGTAAAACAGTTAAATTTTCTATAAAAAAGCAGAATTTTGAGAATTAATCAATATTTCGAGCAGAATGTCAAATTTTTTAGGTTCGAATTGAGATTTTAAAAAAAACATACAACAATCGAGCTAAAAAGTCGAAATTTTCAAGAAAAAGTCGACATTTTCAAGAAAATGTCAAAATTTTCAAGAAAAAGTCGACTTTTTATGGAAAAAGTAAAGTTTTCTATAAAAATTCAAAGTTTCTAAAAATAAAGTCAGAATTTCGAAAATTAAAGATTCAAATCTCAATGCAGATGACGTCGATGCATCTTTTGCTAATCTTTTAAGATTAGTGCGCTTGAAAATGCCAGTTCTGCTGGATTATTTCGAAAATAATCTCATAATTTGGACTGAAATTTCGAAAAAAAATTCAATTATTATGCTCAGAATCGAAAATGTAAGAAAAAGATCGAAATTTTAAATATAAAGTCGAATTTTTTATAAAAAGTCAAAATTTCCAACAGAGGGTCAAATTCTAGAAGTCAGAATTGAGAATTTGAAGAAACCTCGAACAGTCGAGCTCAAGAGTCGAAATTTTCAAGAAAAGTTCTAATTTTTACGAAAAAGGCAAAAATTTTTATGAAAACTTAAAATTTCGAAAATTCAGTCGATTATCTTGAGAATAATGTCAAAATTTTGAGGTTAGAATCGAAATTTCGAAAAAATGTTAAACTATTAAGTTCAAAGTTAAAATTTTAAGGAAACTGTCAAATTTTTAAGGATAAAGTCAAACTTTCTATTAAAAGTCGAAATTTCCAAAATTAATTCAATATTTCGAGAAGAATGTCAAATTTTTAGGTTAGAATTGAGATTTTAAAAAACATAGAACAATCGAGGTTAAAGTCGAAATTTTCAAAAAAAAGTCGAATTTTTATGGAAAAAGTAAAGTTTTCTATAAAAAATCAAAATTTCTAAAATGAAATCAAATTTTCGCAAGTTAAATCGTTATTTCGAAAATAATCTAAAAATTTGGAGGTTAGAACCGAAATTTCGAAAAAACTTTAAGTTCAGAGACAAAATTTTAATAGAAAGGTCGAAATTTTAAATATAAAGTTAAACTTTCTATAATAAATCAAAATTTTTCAAAATTAATTCAATATTTCGAAAAAAAAGTCAAATTTTATATATTAGAATTGAGATTTAGAAAAAACCTCGAACAATCGAGCTCAAGAGTCGAAATTTTTAAGAAAAAGTCTGATTTTCACGAAAAAGGTGAAATTTTTTATGAGAACTCAAAATTTCGAAAATTTTATCCATATTTCGAAAAAAATGTTAAAATTTTGAGGTTAGAACCGAAATTGCGAAAAAAATGTTAAACTATTAAGCTCAAAGTTGAAATTTTAAGGAAAATGTCGAAATTTCAAGAAAAATGTCGAAATTTTAAGGATAAAGGCGAACTTTCTATTAAGAGTCGAAATTTCCAAAATTAATTCAATATTTCGAGAAGAATATCAAATGTTGGAGATTATAGTTCAGATTTTGAAGAAACATCAAGCAATCGAGCTGAAAGTCGAAATTTTTCAGAAAAAGTGAGCTTTTATGAAAAAAGTACATTTTTCTAAAAAAAAAAGTCAATATTTCGAGAATTAAATCGATATTTTATGAATAATGTCAAAATTTGGAGGTTAGATCCGAAATTTTGAAAAAAAAATTGAGCTGTTGAACTCAGAGGCGAAATTTTAAAGAAAAAGTCGAAATTTTAAATATGAAATCTCAGTTAAACTACAAATGGATTGCAATTGCAATCTAGTTTTCATTAGATTCTAATGAAATTAGATTTCAATTGCATCGTAATAAACTTGTATATATTCGTATATGTATACAAGGCTCATTATCTCATCAGTTAAACTGTCAACATTTCTGGAAATAATTCAAGCTGGAAGAAGAAGTTTAAAGATGAGTTTTTGAGAAAAATGGAAATTTTGAATTTAAAATTGACATTTTTGCAAATTTCTAGTATATAAATAATATTTTATGGAAACGAGATTTCGCTTTCAGAAAAAAAGAAAAGATAAAAGTACAAATTTCGTGAAAATGTCAAATATTTGAGTTTCAAATGCTAAAAATGATAAAAAAGTCGAAATTGGAAACAGATTCAAATGTATTTAAGGTTGAAATGTTATAGTTATGAAAATCAAAAGTTTTTTCGAGCACATTTTTAAACCAAAAGGGTGTCAAAAACCAGGAAATTGTTCTTACAACCCACTGATATACATAATTACATAAACATGCAAAAACACGTAATGCCGGTTTATTGGCTCATCAAAACATCGTAAAACCCTCTAAAGAAGATTACGAGAGCATTTCATTACGAAGTTTCCAAACAAAAAACCCATGAGGGTATCAGAATCCGTGAAATTATCAACATTTTGGTCTTATTGGAGAAAGTTGCAGGAATGTCTTTGAGCATTAATAAATAATTACGTCGGCATGCAACTAACGGCGAAATAATCGCAAGTAATTATGTCCGACGTAATTAAACGATCCATATAATGTAGCCAGATCGTGACGTTTTACCGAAAGTTTCCTCCATACGACGGATGTGTCAACAATTACCAGTTTTACTAATATAAGTTAATCGATCAGTCTCAAATTACCGATCGACGTTTTTGATAGTTGTTCTTGCATAACGTTACCTGTTTTTTTTTTCAGGATCGTCTAACCGGCAGCCATGGTTCGTTAGGTTTGGGCGGTAATTCGCCGGGTTACGGTGCGGCCGGTGTGTCGGCGCGAGGGTCCGGCGTACCCCCAGGTGCCATGCAACACCCCCAGCTCCAAACGACCGACTTCCAGCCGCCATACTTCCCGCCGCCCTTCCATCACGCTCAAAGTCCGCCGCCCCAGCAGCATTTAGAGTACCTGGACCCGTACGGCAGCCTGTCCGGCTTACACCACTACAACCAGCTCGGCCTGCGGCCGAGGGACGGCGACCCCAACCACACGCATGTGGTGAGTAGCGTTCTTTTTAATTTTTTTATGATTTGAGTATAGATAAGGTGGAAGTTGTATGATTTTTTTTTATTTTTTGAGGAGTTTATTGCTCTCTCTATCTTCACATATCATCTTCTGATTTCGTCTCAAGTTTTCTCATTTCTTTACTGCTGTTTGCTTCTTTTCGCTTCTCTTTGCTTCTCTTCCCTTCTGTTTGCTTCGCTTCGCTTCTCTTCTTTGCTTTTCGCCTCTCTTCGTTTTACTTTTCGTCTCTTTGCTCTTCGTTTTTCTTCTCTTTGCTTCGCTTTTCTTCTTTTTTTCTCTTTTCTTCTCTTCTCTTCTCTTCTCTTCTCTTCTCTTCTCTCTCTTCTCTTCTCTTCTCTTCTCTTCTCTTCTCTTCTCTTCTCTTCTCTTCTCTTCTCTTCTCTTCTCTCTTCTCTTCTCTTCTCTTCTCTTCTCTTCTCTTCTCTTCTCTTCTCTTCTCTTCTCTTCTCTTCTCTTCTCTTCTTCTCTTCTCTTCTCTTCTCTTCTCTTCTCTCTCTTCTCTTCTCTTCTCTTCTCTTCTCTTCTCTTCTCTTCTCTTCTCTTCTCTTCTCTTCTCTTCTCTTCTCTTCTCTTCTCTTCTCTTCTCTTCTCTTCTCTTCTCATTCTCTTCTCTTCTCTTCTCTTCTCTTCTCTTCTCTTCTCTTCTCTTCTCTTCTCTTCTCATCTCTTCTCATCTCTTCTCATCTCTTCTCATCTCTTCTCATCTCTTCTCATCTCTTCTCATCTCTTCTCATCTCTTCTCATCTCTTCTCATCTCTTCTCATCTCATCTTCTCATCTCTTCTCATCTCTTCTCATCTCTTCTCATCTCTTCTCATCTCATCTCTTCTCATCTCTTCTCATCTCTTCTCTTCTCATCTCTTCTCATCTCTTCTCATCTCTTCTCATCTCTTCTCTTCTCATCTCTTCTCATCTCTTCTCATCTCTTCTCATCTCTTCTCATCTCTTCTCATCTCTTCTCATCTCTTCTCATCTCTTCTCATCTCTTCTCATCTCTTCTCATCTCTTCTCATCTCTTCTCATCTCTTCTCATCTCTTCTCATCTCTTCTCATCTCTTCTCATCTCTTCTCATCTCTTCTCATTTCATCTCTTCTCTTCTCTTCTCTTCTCTTCTCTTCTCTTCTCTTCTCTTCTCTTCTCTTCTCGTCTCTTCTCTTCTCTTCTCGTCTCTTCTCGTCTCTTCTCGTCTCTTCTCGTCTCTTCTCGTCTCTTCTCGTCTCTTCTCGTCTCTTCTCGTCTCTTCTCGTCTCTTCTCGTCTCTTCTCGTCTCTTCTCGTCTCTTCTCGTCTCTTCTCTTCTCTTCTCTTCTCTTCTCTTCTCTTCTCTTCTCTTCTCTTCTCTTCTCTTCTCTTCTCTTCTCTTCTCATCTCTTCTCATCTCTTCTCATCTCTTCTCATCTCTTCTCTTCTCATCTCTTCTCATCTCTTCTCTTCTCATCTCTTCTCTTCTCATCTCTTCTCATTTCTTCTCTTCTCTTCTCTTCTCTTCTCTTCTCTTCTCTTCTCTTCTCTTCTCTTCTCTTCTCTTCTCTTCTCTTCTCTTCTCTTCTCTTCTCTTCTCTTCTCTTCTCTTATCTTCTCGTCTCTTCTCGTCTCTTCTCTTCTCGTCTCTTCTCGTCTCTTCTCGTCTCTTCTCGTCTCTTCTCGTCTCTTCTCTTCTCTTCTCTTCTCGTCTCTTCTCGTCTCTTCTCTTCTCTTCTCATCTCTTCTCATCTCTTCTCATCTCTTCTCATCTCTTCTCATCTCATCTCTTCTCTTCTCTTCTCTTCTCTTCTCTTCTCTTCTCTTCTCTTCTCTTCTCTTCTCCTCTCTTCTCTTCTCTTCTCTTCTCTTCTCTTCTCTTCTCTTCTGGCTTCTTGCATTTCCTTCTCTTCTCTTCTTTTCTCGCCCCTTCTCTTCTCGCCTCTTCTCTTCTCTCAATTTCTCTTCTCTTCCTTCTTTTCTTTCTCTTCCTCCTTTCTACCCATTCCCCCTCTTACTCCTCTGACTCTTCTTCCTTCCCTTCCTTCTCTTCCTCTTCTTCCTGCTTTTTTTTCTCTTCCTTCTGGTCCTTCTCTACCTTCTCTTCCGTCTCTCTCTTCTTTTCTTTTTTTCCTTCTCTTTCTTGTCCTCCTTCCCTTCCTCCTCTTCTATCTCTTCTTCCACTTATTCCTTCCTTTTTTTTGTGCTCTTCTTTCGGTTCCTTCTCTTCCTTTTCTTCCTTATTTTCCTTTTCTTCCTTCTCTTCCTTTACGTCCTTCTCTTTCTCTACGTCCTTCTCTTTCTTTTCTTCCTTCTCTTCCTTCTTTTCCTTCTCATCTTTCTCTTCCTTCTCTTTCTTCTCTTCCTTCTCTTCCTTTTCTTCCTCTTCCTCCTTTCTACCTCTTCCTCCTTTCTACCATTTTCTTCCTTCTCGTCTTTCTCTTTCTTCTCTTTCTTTTCTTCCTTCTCTTTTTTCTCTTTCTTCTCTTCTTTCCTTCCTGTACTTTCTCCTGCTCTGTTTTCTCTTCATTCTCTACCATCTCTTCCTTCTCTTCCTTCTCTTCCTTCTCTTCCTTCTCTTCCTTCTCTTCCTTCTCTTTCTTCTCTTCCTTCTCTTCCTTCTCTTCCTTCTCTTCCTTCTTTTTCTTCTTTTTCTTTTCTTTCTTCTCTTCCTTCTCTTCTACCTCTTCCTCCTCTTACTCATCTTTCTTCTCCTCGTTCTGTTCCTTCGCTTCATTCTCTTCCTTTTCTTCCTTCTCTTCTTTTTCTTCCTTCCCTTCCTTCTTTTCCTTCTCCTCCTTCTCTTCCTTTTCGTATTTGTCTTCCTTCTCTTTTTTTTTCTCCTTCTTTTCCTTTTCTTCCTCTTCCTCCTTTTTACCTCTTCCTTCTCTTACTCCTCTTCCTTCCCTTCCTTTACTTTCTCCTGCTCTTTTTTCTCTTCCTTCTCTACCATCTCTTTCTTTTCTTCCTTCTCTTCCTTCTTTTTCTTCTCTTTCTTCCCTTCCTTCTCTTCCTTCTCTAGCATCTATTTCTTTTCTTCCTTCTCTTCTTCCTTTTACTCCTCTTCTTTCTTTCCTGCTATTCTTTCTGTTCCCTCTCTTCATTCCCTTTCTTCTCTTCCTTTTCGTCCTTGTCTTTCTTCTTTTCCTTCTGTTCCTTCTCTTTCTTCTCGTCTTTCTCTTCCTTCTCTTTCTTCTCTTCCTTCCCTTCCTTTTCTTTCTCCTGCTATTTTTTCTCTTCCTTCTCTACCATCTCTTTCTTTTCTTCCTTCTCTTCCTTCTCTTTCTTCTCTTCCTTTACTTCCTCCTGCTCTTTTTTCTCTTCCTTCTCACCTTTTTCTTCCTTCTCTTTCTTCTTTTCCTTTTTTCTTCTCTTCAACCTCTTCCTCTTCTTCCTTCTCTTCTACCTCTTCCTCCTCTTACTCCTCTTCCTTCTCTTCCTGCTCTTCTTTCTGTTCCTTCTCTTCATTCTCTTCCTTTTCATCCTTTTCTTCTCGTCTTTCTCTGCTTTCTCTTTTTTCTGTTACTTTTCTTCCTCTTCCTCCTTTCTACTTCTTCCTTTTCTTTCTCGTCTTCCTTCCCTTCCCGTACTTTCTCCTGCTCTTTTTTCTTTCTTTTTTCTACCATCTCTTTATTTTTTTCCTTCTCTTCCTTCTCTTCCTTCTTTTACTTCTTTTTCTTCTCTTTCTTCTCTTCCTTCTCTATCATCTATTTCAATTCTTCCTTCTTTTCTTTTTTGTCCTTCTCTTTCTTCGCTTCCTCCTCTTCCTTCTCTTCCAGCTCTTCCTCCTTTTACTCCTATTTATTCTCTTTCTTCTCTTCTTTTTCTTCCTTATCTTCTTTCTCTTCCTTCCTTTCCTTATTTTTCTTCTTTTCCTTCTGTTCCTTCTCTTCCTTTTTTCCTTTTGTTTCTTTTCTTTCTTCTCTTCCTCCTCTTCCTTCTTTTCTACCTCTTCCTTCTCTTCTATCTCTTCCTCCTCTTCTCCTCTTGCTTCTCTTCCTGCTCTTCTTTCTGTTCCTTCTCTTCATTCTCTTCTTTCTGTTCTTTCTGTTCCTTCTCTTCATTCTCTTCCTTTTCTTCCTTTTCTTCTTTATCTTCCTTCTCTTCCTCCTTTTCCTTCTTTTCCTTCTCTTTCTTCTCTTCATTCTCTTCCTTTTCTTCCTGTTCTTCCTTCTCTTCCTTCTCTTGCTTCTCTTCCTTCTCTTCCTTCTCTTTCTTCTCTTCCTTCTCTTTCTTCGCTTTCTCCCCTTCATTCTCTTCTACCTCTTCCTCCTCTTTCTTCTCTTCCTGCTCTTCTTTCTGTTCGTTCTCTTCCTTCCCTTCGTTCTCTTTCTCTTTTTCTGCTCTTCCTTCTTTTTCTTCTCTTCTAACGACCAATGTTTTTCTGTATCTTCGACAATTTTATAAAGGATGTAAAACAAAATGTTACTATATTCCTCCAACTTTAAGCCATTAGCCATTCACATAAGTACTCAAGAGACGTGAATCCTACTGATTGACTTGTGACTTTATATTGTATCTTACAGCGATGGCGGTTTATTTCCTAATTTACTGGATTGTTCCTATCGTGGTTGTTACCATTTATTGTCGGAACACTTGTGTTTCAATAACCTGCTAGACTCTAGGAACTATTTAGACTAGAAGTAAATAAACCATCATCTATAAGAAACATTAGATATTATATCTGCTGAAGCTTCTATCAAATGAACCGAAAAGAGTCTTCAAAGGTACAGGTATTGGCCTTGACTTCGGAACGGTTGTTTTATTATATGAAACAAAGGTAACACATTTTATTATTGATGTGTTATTAACACGTCTATATCAATCATATTATCATACATAAATTTAGATCTTATTGAATATAATTTAGAGAGATCTAATAAGATAAATCTCGAAGAATAGAAGAAAAAAATATTCATTGCTATAATAAATACGAGCGGTATTAAATCTCCTGGAAATACCAATTATTTCAATAGATACGACTGAATTAAATTATTCATAAGTTATGATTAATTTTGGCGGCTTGTCTTAATAGACAAATAAAATTGTTTAAATACCTTTGAAGCCCGTTCAAAGCACTCGAATAATTACTTTTAAATTTTTTAAAACGAACAAAATAAAGACAAATTTAATACATTTCAAGCAGTAGACATCTCCTTAGATAACTTTTTATAAATTACAACTTGAGTTTCAAAATCGAAATTCCAATTGTTTTCGCGAAATTTAATCATTTTCTTAAAATTTGAACCTTTTCGTGACTAAATTGAAAGTGAATGGAAGTCGAAGTCTCGAAATTGAACTCGAAGTTCAAAGATTGAAGAATATAACATCAACATTTTACCTTTTTTTGGGAATAAACTTGAAATTTCGACTTTCCAATCCAGAATTACTTTTTTTTTTTCGGGAGATTTAACTTTTTCGCCATCAAAGTGAAAGTGAATGGAAGTCAAAGTTCGAGATCAAGCTCGAACTTCAGAGATTCAAAAATTTAACCTCAAAGCTTGACTGATTTTGAAGTAAAAATCGAATTTTCTAAAAACAAAAACGAATTTCAGGGAAAGTCGAAATTTCGAAAAAAAGATCGAAATTTCGAGCCAAAAGCCAAAATTTATTAAAAATTTGAGATTTTCTAAATTGAAAAAAACATAATATTTCCGGTCAATAAGGGTCTACCATGAAGAATTTTCTAAAGAGTCAGATTTTGTTGAAATTTTGAAAAAAGGGCGAAATTTGAAGAAAAAAGTGGAAATTTCCCGCGTAATCCTTACAATTTTACCAGCGTCCCACTTAGCGTCACCGTCGCGTCAGAAAATGTGCGTTATTAAAATAAACGTTGACATTTACAAAGAAAATTGTTTGATTACGTCCCACCAAAACTGCTCTGCCAAGTTCCGATAAACATCGGAGCTTGGCAGAGCCCTTTGGATGTTTGTCGTGTTTGAAATTTTTTATTAGCGACGGAAAGAATGCGAACGCAGCAAGAGGGGGGGGGTCGAACCTAGAAGTTGACAAGATCCGATCATAACTAAATCGACGTCCCAAGATGCTGAGACTGTTTAAAGGGGGCGCGAGCCGTGCATATTTTCGAATGTCTTGACATAGTTGCGAAGGGAATGCTTGTCGGAGAATGCGAATTATCTCTTGCTCCCTTCGATATTCCGTCATTTGGGACGTTGCAGGATATCCCGAGCGATATAGCGCGCCAACGTTTCTTTATCAAGCGCTTTTTGTCGAGCTTTAGGGGCTACTGATACCGCCGCACCGAAGTGTGTTTAGCTTTTGTGCGGGAATCGGAAAAACCTCAAAATAAACTCGTCTGGTTGCGGATATTTAAGAAGGTTAACGATAAAAGGGAAAAAGTACTTTTTGATAATATTAATATTTGGGAATATTGATAATGTTTTAACGAATTGTTAAATTAAATTGGTTATTATAAAAGTGACTGCTTTAGTAGACGTTTGGCAGCAGTTATTAGGGAGACGGAAAAATGACTCGTACTACAGTTGTAGGTTTGAGACATCTATAGAATGTCTAGAAGCTATTAGATGCGCAGCCATGGGCTGTTGTTCATTCGAGACATCTAGACAGTTGCAGGTTTGAGACATCTAGACGTTGTAGGTTTGAGACATCTAGACGTTGTAGGTTTGAGGCACCTATGGAGAGTCTAGAAGCTATAAGTGACTATTAGATGCGCGGCTATGGGCTGTTATTCGTTCGAGACATCTAGAAGGCGAATGTTTCGAATTTTTTCCAGGATTTTAATCGAAGGTGTTAGAAGTGACATGTCAGTAATAAATTTTGTGTATTAGGTTATTCCATCAATTATTTCTTACCTTGAGCGCCGAGCTGAAGTAACAGCGTTTAAATGTTATTTTAATTATGCATCAACGAAAAATGTTAAGTCCCTTAAAATTGATAATAATCGATAATTTGTGAAATCCTCCTTCAATTATTTCAAGGTCTCTTTTGAATTATTTCGTGTTCAATACAACACGCATCTATTAATTATATACCTCGATTTCGTCGCAATGATTACTATAATTAAATGTTAAATTTTAAAATGTATTATGAAAATATTTACTTATAATAATTTATACTGACTGAAAAAATTAATTGAGATTTGTTAAATCGTTGTAATTACAGGTTTTTTATCATTCAGCACAGAATAGTTACAAATGAAAACAAAATTATTCATTCATCTCCAAAAATCGACCAATTAAAGGAACCGAAATTAATTAGATGCAATTATTTTCATATTCGTTTCAAGTTCGAAAAATACGTAACAATTCGTTGTCCATTCGTTCTCAGCCTTAAATTATCTAACTTAAAGAAACCACCACACCACAAAACTTTTTAATAAAATTTCTACTTTCTTCGAAAATTAGATTAGATTTTCTCGAAATTTAGATTAAACCACCGCCAACGTCTAGTTGAATCACGCTAACGTGTATGATTTTTTTTAATGAAATTAAATCGAACAGCCGGGGCATGTATCCTTGATTCAATTCCGCATACATAATACGAAATTGATCAAGCTAACTGTACATTAAATAAGACAGTTTATTCCGACAGACTATTTAATTAAAAAATGTTAAAAGTGATGTGACAGTAGGAGATAAGAGAGATTCCTGACTTCAATTAAAAATTCTATTTACCTATCAAACTTGAAAGCAGTCGAGTTTTTTTTTATGATTTAATTTGCTCAAATCAGTAGAGAGGACAGGCACGCGGTGAACAGTTATAGTTGGTTATCCTGCGACGATTGACGGTCAATTCAGATGCTCTAGAATGTAGTAATTTGATGTGTATACGTATGTTGCTCTGTGTGATTCTAATTAATTTTTTCTTGCGTCAAAACGCTGTTGAATCGATGGGTGGCATTTTTATGCCATTTTCTTAGCAACTTGCCCACGGCTGCCGCCCTGTAGGTTATTTGTCTCAAAATTTTTGACTCGAGATTTCGACTTTTCATCGAATTTCTTTTTCGATTTTAAAAAATGGTAACTACTACAGTTTGTTGCTTAAAAGTCAAACGTCGATAATAAATCTGTCATCTTCGGAGAGAAAACTCTCTGAAGATGACAGCTTGACTATCGAAACGCGTTAGAGCAACCTTTGTTGTGGTTTTTAATCTTTCTTGGTTTCAGGGGACAAGTTCTGTATTTGTGGTTTTTAATCTTTCTTGGTTTCAGGGGACAAGTTCTGTATTTCAATTCCATTTTTGTTTTTGGAAAAGTTTCTTTAGAAATTTCGACAAAATTTGACTAGAAAATTTTCGAACGTTTAATAAATTTCGACTTTTGCGTGAAATTACGATTTTTGTTTCAAAATTTTCGACAAAAAACTTTCGAAATTGATCGATTCGGTGAATCCAATTTAGTTTTGGTAAATCGATTTTTTATTTAAACGATTCAGTACAGTGAAAGTCATTCTACTTTCATTTAATCGATTCGGTCCATTCAAAATGATCGATTTCGAATCTTTTTTGGTGACAGGGGACAAGATTTGTATTTCAATTTTCGAAACGAACGTTAACGATTCGGCGTATCGAATTTAAATTTGGCTAATTGAAATTTTTTATTTCATGAATTCAGTGAATGGAGATTTATTTCATCGATTTAAAATTATCGTTTTGGTAAATCAAAACTTATCCATTCAGTGAACCTAATTTAATTTTGGTAGATCGATTTTTGTATTTATAAATTTACTGAATCGATTAATCGATTCAGTGAATTGATCAATAGATTATACGATTCAGTAAATCGAGTATTCTATTAATCGAATCACCAAATCGAGTAATCGATTAATCGAATCACCAAATCGAGTAATCGATTAATGGAATCACCAAATCGAGTAATCGATTAATCAAATCACCAAATAGAGTAATCGATTAATCGAATCACCAAATCGAGTAATCGATTAATCGAATCACCAAATCGAGTAATCGATTAATCGAATCACCAAATCGAGTCATCGATTATTCGAATTACCAAATCGAGTAGTCGATTAATCGAATCACCAAATCGAGTAATCGATTAATCGAATCACCAAATCGAGTAATCTATTAATCGAATCGAGTAATCGATTATTCGAATCAACAAATTGAGTAATCGATTAAGCGAATCACCAAATAGAGTAATCGATTAATCGAATCACCAAATCGAGTAATCGATTGATGGAATCACCAAATCGAGTAATCGATTAATCGAATCACCAAATAGAGTAATCGATTAATCGAATCACCTAATCGAGTAATCGATTAATTGAATCACCAAATCGAGTAATCGGTTAATCGAATCACCAAATCGAGTAATCTATTAATCGAATCACCAAATCGAGTAATCGATTAATCAAATCACCAAATCGAGTAATTGATTCAGCGAATCACCAAATCGAGTAATTGATAATCGAATCGCCAAATCGAGTAACCGATTAATCGAATCACCAAATCGAGTAATCGATTAATCGAATCACTAAATCGAGTAATCTATTAATCGAATCACCAAATCGAGTAATCGATTAATCGAATCAACAAATCGAGTAATCGATTAATCGAATCATTAAATCAAGTAATCGATTAATCGAATCACCAAATCGAGTAATCGATTAATCGAATCAACAAATCGAGTAATCGATTAAACGAATCAACAAATTGAGTAATCGTTTAATCAAATCACCAAATCGAGTAATCGATTAATGAAATCACCGATTTGAATATCCAAATTAAATAATCGATTAATTGAATCACCGAATGGAATAATCGATTTAGTAAATTGATCAATCGACTAATCAATTAATCGAATCGTTAAATTAATTAATTGAATCATTGGATCGATTAATTGAATCACCGAAGCGATTAAATAATCGATTGATTTGGTGAATCGAGTAATCAATCAATCTAATCGTTAAATTGATTAATCGAATCATTGAATCGATTGATTAATCGAATCATTGAATCGATTGATTAAATAATTGAATTACCGAATCAAGTAATTAAATCACCGATTTGATGAATTGAGTAATCGATTAATCGAATCGTCAATTTGATTAATCGAATCATTGAATCCATTAATTCAATTACCGAATCGATTAATTAATCGATCGATTTGGTGAATTGAGTAACCGATTAATCGAATTATTGAATTGATTGATCGCTTAATTGAATCACCGAATCGATTTATTAAATCACCAAATACATTAATCGATTTACTGATTTGATTAATATAGTCACCGAATCGATTAATTAAATCACCGAATTGAATGGCCAAATTAAATAATGGATTAATTGAAACCCCGAATCGATTAATCGATTTAGTAAATTGATCAATCAATTAATGGGTTTGATGAATTGAGTAATCGATTAATCGAATCGTTAATTTGATTAATCCAATCATTGAATCGATTAATTAATCGATCGATTTGGTGAATCGAGTAATCGATTAATCAAATCGTTAAATTGATTAATCGAACTGATTCATCGATTAATTGAATTACCGAATCGATTAATTAAATCACCAAATACATTAATCGATTCACTGAATTGATTAATATAGTCACGGAATCGATTAATTAAATCTCCGAATTGAATAGCCAAATTAAATAATTGATTAATTGAAACCCAGAATCGGTTAATCGATTTAGTAAATTGATGAAACAATTAATCGGTTTGGTGAATTGAGTAATCGATTAATCGAATCGTTAATTTGATTAATCGAATCATTGAATCAATTAATGAAATCACCGAATCGATTAATTGATTGATCAATTTGGTGAATCGAGTAAGCGAATAATCAAAACGTTAAATTAATTAATAGAATTATTGAATTGTTGAATCAATTAATCGATTTGGTGAATTGATTAATCGAATCATTGAATAGATTAATTGAATCACCGAATCGATTTAGTGAATTAAGTAATCGATTAACCGAATCGAAAAGGTGACTAATTAAATCACCAAATCGATTGATTGATTAATTTCACCGAATAAATTCGGTGATTCGATTAATCAGTTTAATGATTCGATTCATCGATTACTCGATTCACTAAATCGATTAATTGATTGATCAATTCTCTAAATCGGATCGATTAATCCATTCACTGAATTGATCAATAGATTAAACGAATCGTTAAGTTGATTAATCAAATCACCGAACCGATTGATCGATTAATTAAATCACCGAATAGATTAGGTGATTCGATTAATTAAATTAATGATTCGATTAATCGATTACTCGATTCACTAAATCAATTAATCGGTTGATCAATTCTCCAAATCGAACCGATTAATTAAATGACCGAATCGATTAATCCATTCACCCAATTGATTAATAGATTAAACGACTCGTTAAGTTGATTAATTAAATCACCGAATCGATTGATCGATTAATTAAATCTTCGAATAGATTACGTGATTTGATTAATTAAATTAATGATTCGATAAATCGATTATTCGATTCACTAAATAAATTGATCAATTCACTAAATCGAGTCGATTAATTAAATTAATTATTCGATAAATCGATTACTCGATTCACTAAATTGATTGATTAATTCAGTAAATCGAGTCGATTAATTAATTCACTGAATCGATTAATCGATTCACTGAATTGATTAATGGATTAAACGAATCGTTAAGTTGATT
The DNA here is from genome assembly GCA_028583605.1 of Dastarcus helophoroides. Taxonomy (NCBI): domain Eukaryota; kingdom Metazoa; phylum Arthropoda; class Insecta; order Coleoptera; family Bothrideridae; genus Dastarcus; species Dastarcus helophoroides. The sequence goes on along the minus strand of CM053337.1, from coordinate 13,274,190 downwards.
AATCAAATCACCGAATCAATTGATCGATTAATTAAATCACCAAATGGATTAGGTGATACCATTAATTAAATTAATGATTCGATTAATCGATTACTCGATTCACTAAATCGATTAATCGATTGATCAATTCACTAAATTGAGTCGATTAATTAAATCACCGAACCGATTAATCGATTCACTGAATTGATTAGTAGATTAAACGAATCTTTAAATTAATTAATCAAATCACCGAATCAGTTGATCGATTAAGTAAATCATCGAATGGATTCGGTGATTCGATTAATCAATTTAACGATGCGATTAATCGACTACTCGAATCACTAAATCAATTAATCGATTGATCAATTCTCTAAATCGAACCGATTAATTAAATGACCGAATCGATTAATCCATTTAGTCAGTTGATTAATAGATTAAACGAATCGTTAAGTTAATTAATCAAATCACCGAATCGATTGATCGATCAATTAAATCACCGAATAGATTGGGTGATTCGATTAATTAAATTAATGATTCTATTAATCGGGAACTCGATTCACTAAATCGATTAATCGATTGATTAATTCACTAAATCGAGTTGATTACTTAAATCACCGAATCGATTAACCGATTCACTAAATTGATTAATAGATTAAACGAATCTTTAAGTTGATTAATCAAATCACCGAATCGATTGATCGATTAATCAATCACCGAATTGATTCGATTTAGTGAATTGATCAATTGATTTAGTGAATCATTAAACTGATTAATCGATTCACTAAATCAATTGATCAATTCACTAAATCGAATCGATTAATGAAATCACCGAATCGATCAATCGATTCACTGAATTGATCGACAGATTAAACGAATCGTTAAGTTGATTAATCAAATCACCGAATCGATTGATCGATTCATTAAATCACCGAATAGATTCGGTGATTTGATTAATCAATTGAATGATTTTATTAATCGATTAATCGATTCACTAAATCGATTAATCGATTCTCTAAATCGATTAATCGATTCACTAAATCGATTAGTTGATTCACTAAATCGAATCCATTAATTAAATCACCGAATCGATTAATCGATTCACTGAATTGATTAATAGATTTGATGAGTCAAAAGTATCCCGCTTTTATTTAATCGATTCGATCCATTTAAAATTATCGCTTGGAATGTTATTGATTCAACGAATCGGATCTACATTTGGCAAACTGATTATTTTCTTTAACCAATTCAGCAGATCGAAAGTTATCGATTTATCGCTTTTAGGTACAACGATTTGGTGGATCGAAATCTTATTAATTAATTTTCAGATATGTACTGATCATGTTTAAACGGATGACTATAGGTGTGTATTTTTTACAGGGGCAGTTGGGACATGGTGGTAGCTTTCCGTATGCTACGACTGGGGGCGGCAGGTCAGATTATTCGGTATCGGTGACACAAAGGCAGCAACATGAAGACCAATTGTCACTGCATCACGCACTGGGACAAGCGGTGGAAGAGGCACAAGGGGGCATCGATGATAACACTGGGTTCATCTCCGATCTTCCTTTATTGAAGAGTAAGAGGCCCAAATTCAATAATTAATCTGTTACATAACCTCCATCTTTAAAAAAATTTATATCCAGACAGTAACTCATGTAGATTTTTTTCTGAAAATTTCGACTCTCATTTAATATTTAGATTCCTTTCTCGAAATTTAGAGTTTAAATCTTAAATGAAATTTTGATCTGGATAAGTCGAAATGTTGAGGAATTTCAATTTATATTTAGGATTTTTCTTAATATTTCGAGTTTCCTCAAAATTAGTAAATTAAAACACGAGAAGTAATTTCAAAGCTGAGATTCAGGATTTTGTGTAAAGCAAAAAAAATTCCTAATTTGAGTCCAAAATCAATGTCAACATATTGATTTCAAACACTTTTTTCCTCGACATTTCTATCAAAATATCTACAATTCTCAAAAATGTTGACATTTTTGAAAATTTGAGAAGATTGTATTAATACATTTCAAAATTTTAACTTTTTCTTCTCTAATGTAGAATTTCTTCTTTTTTTCTCTAAATGTAGAATTGTTATGTTTTCTAAAATTTAAAGACCTTAACTTCTGGTTTTTGCCCGAATTTTAAAAAGTGGAATCTTGTTAAAAATTCAATTATGCTTGTGAGATTAAAGAGAAACAGTTTTAACAATCTTTAATAATTAAATTGAGTTTTTTTTTCAACATTTTATTTACCTTGAACTTTTCCTAACAATTGTGACTTCTTACGAAACTTTTTTTCTGAAAATTTCGTATTAAAACGTGAAATTAAAAAACATGAAATATCTAATTAAAATTTTAAGTTGAAATTTTACTAACGCTATTCACTTCACTACAAAAATTCGTTACAGAATAAGTTCAGTTCTGAAATAGTTACGATAAACATTCCCCTTTTCCTTTGATGCTAATATCATTGTGTAATAACAATCAAACAGATGTCAACCACGCCCCAAACAAATGCAAAAACCCAAATTAGCCGTACCCTTTTCAACCGAGGACCACCCAGAGTGACCCTCCTAACCATTTTTCCATTCGATTTTCAGGTATGAAAGGCGGCAAAGACCACGGGGTGGGCGCCATGGTATCCCCCAGCGACGTGTTCTGCTCGGTCCCGGGCCGACTCTCGCTCCTCTCCTCAACCTCAAAGTACAAAGTGACGGTGGGCGAAGTACAAAGGACGGCTATCGCCCCCCGAATGTCTAAACGCATCGTTACTCGGCGGCGTCCTCCGCCGAGCCAAAAGCAAAAACGGCGGCCGCATCCTCCGAGAAAAACTCGAAAAAATCGGCCTCAATTTGCCCGCCGGCCGAAGAAAAGCCGCCAACGTCACCCTGTTGACCTCTTTGGTGGAAGGTGAGGCGATTCATTTAGCCAGAGATTTCGGTTACGTTTGCGAGACCGAGTTTCCCTCTAGACAGGTAGCGGAGTATCTTTTGCGTCAGCACGGGGAGACCCCGCGACGGAAGGAGTTGCTGCAGGCTACGAAGCAGATCACGAAGGAGTTGATGGATCTTTTGAATCAGGACAGGTCGCCGTTGTGCAATACTAGGCCTCAAATACTTCTTGACCCGTCCATACAGAGGCATTTGACTCATTTTTCGCTGATTAGTCACGGGTTCGGGAGTCCGGCCATCGTGGCGGCTCTGACGGCCATTCAGAACTTTTTAAGTGAATCGTTGAAACATCTAGAGAAAGTGTTTCCGAATCAAAATACTCAGCAGGGGCAGCCCATGTTAGTGACTTCGTCGCTAGATAAAGCGAAGTTAGACGAAAAAAAGTGACCGTTCTATAAACGTTTATGTGTTGTGATCAAAAGATGACGCTGACGTTCGTACGTACGTGCGCGTGGGTACATTCTCGAGGCGTAATCTGTTTTTAAGAATTTGTTACATAAGTATTATTATTGTATTTGTTTTCATTTTTTTATTGTAATGCTCATTGACGAAATATATTTTTTTCGAACAGTGCCAATGCCAATTTTGAATATAAGAAATCTTTGATTTTTAACTTATGTTTTCTACAACTCAATAAATAATTTTCTTGACCTAGACCACACTTATTTACAGCCTAGTCTTCCTTATTTAAAATTAACTTTATAGAGACAGTTTTTCAGTTATACTTCATGTAAAAGTTTCGTTTCTAAATCAATTTTGATAATAATGTCGACATTTCGAGAAAAAAAAATGGAATTTAAAGAAAAATTGCAAACCACAAAACTTCGAATATTCGAGTTTTGGTTAAGACATTCAAAACTTCTAAAAAAAGTCGAAATTTTGAGATAAAGAATAGAATTTTGCGAATTTCTTTTTATTTTTAAAATTCGAATTTCTTTCCCTTTGATTCGAATTTTAGCTTATTTATAAAAATGTTAACTTCTTTTCTCAAAATTTTGAAACTTTCTCCTAGAAAAATAAACATTTAACGTTTAAATTCGTGAATTTTGGAAAATATTTGAGCTTTTTGAAAATTTCTTGGTCAAATTTTACGGGAAAATCTCGAAGGTGGAAATTTTGACAAACTTATTAATGTATTTACATGTTTTTCAAAATTTCGACTTGACTTTTAGACTTTTCGAAGAACTGATATTTTTCTCAAGATTTCCAACTAAAACTCAAAATAAAAAATAAAATTTCACTTTTAAAGTCGAAATTTTGAAACCGAAAACTAAATTATGACATTGAAGTATACATTTTGGGCAAATTACCTAAAATGAATAAACATTTTGGTAGAAAAAAGTGAAGAATTCCAAAAAAAATTCTAATTTCAAAGTTTTTGGGAGAAAATTGAGATTTTGCGACCAGCGACAAAATTTCGAGAAAAAGGCCAATGTTTCCATTTTAAAGACGAATTTAAAATTCACTCAGTTGATGAAAACTTCCATTTTTTGAACAAAGTTTACAAGTTTACCAATTTTAAACAAAAAATTTGTTAAAAAAATGGAAATTTTCATTTTTTTAACAAATTTTTGGAAAACTTGTAAAGTTTGTTCAAAAAATGGAACTTTTCCAAAAATTTGTTAATAAAAATGGAAATTTCCATTTTTTTAACAATTTTTTTTGTTTAAAATTGGAAAATTTGTAAAGTTTGTTCAAAAAATGGAAATTTTCGTCAACTGAGTGAATTTTAGAAAACACGTTTCCAATTAATCAAAAAGTTATGCAGAAAAAATGGAAATCTTCATGAACTGAGTGAATTTTAAAAATCACTGACACATTTTGAAAATATCTTTTTAAATATTTACTTTCTAAAAGATTTTTTTTTCCCTCCATGTCCTACGAAGACGTAGAAAGGACATCGATTAAACAAATACATATTTTTTAGAAATTTCAACTTTTATCTCAAAATTTCGACTTTTTCCACGAAATTTGGACTCTTTTCTCGAAATTTCGACTTTCTTCTTCAAATTCCAATTTCAATCTCGAATTTTCGTATTTTAACCCGAAATGTCGACTTTTTTCTCAAAATTTCTATTTAAATCTCCGGAGTTTGACTTTAATCTCAAAATTTCGACTTCTTCCTCGAAATTTCGACTCTTTTTTCGAAATTTCGACTTTTTTCTCAAATTTTAATTTCAATCTCGAATTTTCGTATTTTAACTCGAAATTTCGTCTTTTTTTCTCAAAATTTCGATTTAAATCTCCGGAGTTTGACTTTAATATCAAAATTTCGACTTTTTCCTCGAAATTTCGACTCTTTTTTCGAAATTTCGACTTTTTTCTCAACATTTTAATTTCAGTCTCCAATTTTCGTATTTTAACTCGAAATTTCGACTTTTTTCTTAAAATTTCTATTGAAATCTTCGGATTTTGACTTTAATCTCAAAATTTCGACTTCTTCCTCGATATTTCGACTCTTTTTTCGAAATTTCGACTTTTTTTTTAAATTTTAATTTCAATCTCGAATTTTCATATTTTAACTCGAAATTTCGACTTTTTTTCTCAAAATTTCGATTTAAATCTCCGGAGTTTGACCTTAATCTCAAATTTTCGACTTTTTCCTCGAAATTTAGACTCTTTTCGAAATTTCGACTTTTTTCTCAACATTTTAATTTCAATCTCCAATTTTCGTATTTTAACTCGAAATTTCGACTTTTTTCTCAAAATTTCTATTTAAATCTCCGGAGTTTGACTTTAATCTCAAAATTTCGACTTTTTCCTCGAAATTTCGACTCTTTTCGAAATTTCGACTTTTTTCTCAACATTTTAATTTCAATCTCGAATTTTCGTATTTTAACTCGAAATTTTGACTTTTTTCTTAAAATTTCTATTTAAATCTTCGGAGTTTGATTTTAATCTCAAAATTTCGACTCGATATTTCGACTTTTTTCTCATTATTTCGAGATTTAAGTCGAAATTTTAACTTTAATCTCGAAATTTCGAGAAAAAAAGACAAAATTTTGGTCATTAAAGATAGAAATTACTGAACGCACCCTACTGCTAACTGTCAATGTTGATGTGAAAGGGGAGTGCTGAAAGCAACTGTCATTCGATTTTAATCTCGGAATTTTAAGGAAAAAGTGGACATTTCGAGTTAAAAATTGAAATTTCAAGATTTAAGTCGAAATTTCGAGTAATAAGTCAAAATTTCAAGTAACAAGTCGAAATTTCGAGTAACAAGTCGAAATTTCGAGTAACCATTTTGGTTTTCTATTTTTTATTTTTCGCATTCTATGTAAAATAAACTAACCTCTTATTTTGTCAACTGTCATGAGGTGACGTTTTAAATAAATTTAAATATCACGTAGTCATATTTCAAAAACTGTTTTAAAATATTGTCAACAAACAATAAAAATTTAAATATTTCCAAACTGGACCGAAGAAACGTTAAATAAAATTAATAAATATTAGAGTAACAAAACGAAATTTCGAAAAAAAGTCGAAATTTTGAGAATAAAGTCGAAATTTCTAGAGATTTTTTTTTAATTTATGTTCTTTCTGCGCATTCGTAATGTCTTTTTGTAAATTTAAATAATTTACGTCAATGTTCTATAGAACATTAATGCGATTTATAAATCGCATTAAATCGTTGTGTTCTGCGATTCAGTCAACAGTGTAGTTTTAATTGGTAGTAGTCCAAATCTCACGTAGTTCTTTAAAAGATGCCAGTAGATCCAGTGTTCCCTTCTTTTCAAAAATCCGAAGAAAGTCTCTATACCATGTTATAGTACACATTTGAGTAATTTACGCCACTGTAATTAGTCCAAATTCGAACATGTTCTATTAAAATATAAATTGCATCGAATATTTGATTTGTGTTTGTAAAGGCGTTGGTTGAATACTTTATTCAATCAACGGTAAAGGTAGTAGTTACGGACTACGTTGGCAACAGTGGAAACAAATGTTATGTGACAATATTAACGGTCGATGGCCACAGTCATCAAGTGTCTTAAATATACGTCACGTTCTAATTAAAAGTGTACCTTAATTATCAATTACAATCAACACACAATACAGTGTTTTGTGGTTCAATCGACAGTGTAGTTTTTATTTGATTTAGTCTCAATCTAACGTAGTTCTTTTAAAGATGCCAGTAGATCCAGTGTTCCCTTCTTTTCAAAAATCCGAAGAAGGTCTCTATTTTTACCATGTTATAGTACAAATTTGAGTAATTTGCGGCAGTGTAATTAGTCGAAATTCTAACATGTCCTATTAAAATTTAAATTGCATTGAATATTTGATTCGTGCTTGTAAAGATAGTAGTTACAGACTACGTTGGCAACAGTGGAAACAAATGTTATGTGTCAATATTAACGGTCGATGGCCACAGTTATCAAGTGTCTTAAATATACGTCACGTTCTAATTAAAAGTGTACCTTAATTACCAATTACAATTAACACACAATACAGTGTTTTGTGGTTCAATCGACAGTGTAGTTTTTATTTGAATTAGTCTCAATCTAAAGTAGTTCTTTAAAAGGTGCAAGTAGATCCAGTGTTCCCTTTTTTTCAAAAATACGAAGAAGGTCTCTAATTTTACCGTGTTATAGTACGAATTTGAGTAATTTGCGCCAGTGTAATTAGTCGAAATTCGAACATGTCCTATTAAAATATAAATTGAATTAAATATTTGATTTGTTTGTAAAGGTAGTAGTTTCGGACTACGTTGGCAACAGTGGAAACAAATGTTATGTGTCAATATTTACGGTCGATGGCCACAGTCACCAAATGTCTTAAATATACGTCACGTTCTAATTAAAAGTGTACCTTAATTACCAATTACAATCAACACACAATACAGTATTTTGTGTTTCAATCAACAGTGTAGTTTTTATTTGAATTAGTCTCAATCTAACGTAGTTAGAAGAACTAATGTAGTTCTTTAAAAGATGCAAGTAGATTCAGTGTTCCTTTTTCAAAAATCCAAAGAATGTCCCTATTTTTATCATGCTATAGTACTAATTTGAGTAATTTGCGCCAATGTAATTAATCGAAACTCGTTCTATTAAAGTATAAATCGCATTAAATATTTGATTCAGTGGTCATATTCTGTGCTTTAATCAAATGTGTAGTTTTTATTTGTAGTAACCTAATTCTCACGTAGTTCTCTAAAACACGTAAGTAGATCCAGTGTTCCCTACTTTTCAAAAATCAAAAGAATGTCCCTATTTTGATCATGTTATAGTACAATTTTGAGTAATTTGCGATAATGTAATTAGTCCAAATTCTAACACGTAATATTAAAGTATAAATCGCACTAAATATTTGATTCAGTCATCGTATTCTATGGTTCAATCAACGTGTAGGTTTTATATAGTAGTCTAAATCCTAAGTGTTCTCTAAAACATGTAAGTAGGTCCAGTGTTCCCTTCTTTTCAAAAATCTAGAGAATTTCCCTATTTTTATCAATTTATAGTACTTTTTTGAGTAAATTGCTCCAACATAAATAGTTCCAAATTATAATTTGTCATATTAACGTATAAGTCGCATTGTATATTTGATTCAGTCGTAGTCAGTGTTGCCAATGGGAGCGGAATTCCTCTATTGGTAGCGACTTTTGAAACATTTAGCGGCGTAGCGGCGGCGATGATAAAGTAGCGGAATTTTGAGGGCGCCCAAATTTTTACATTTTATTTTTAAAAAACGCGTCAAGGGTAAATAAACCAGTAATTTTACATAACGATTTATTCAATGGTGGCCAGGTGGCACCATTGAATAAATGTCAAATGACAGAGAGCAGTTAACAACAATTTTACGTGTAGAAAGTCAATCACAATCATAGCAGAAATCTTTAGAAATTTTAATTTTTATTTTGCTTATGGAAAAATATATATCTCCCCGAAGATACTACGTTACTTGAAGATCATTTAAAATAGCTCTCAGCTAGAGTGGTAGTTCTTTTTTAGTCTTAATTAGCAATCTTTATTTTAAAGGTAAACGAAAGGTTTTTTATATCTTTGGCTTTAATTACCCTCCGAAAGTAAAAAATGTATTTATCCTTTAAGGTCAAATTTTTTGCAGAACTCTCTGTGCTTAGAAACGGCCGGTAGCGAAATTTTAAAAATCCGGTAGTGACATTTGGCATTGAACCACTGGCAACACTGGTCGTAGCGTTCTGTGTTTCAATCGACATAGTTTTTATTCCTAGTAGTCTAAATCTAAAGTAGTCCTTTAAAACATGCAAGTAGATCCAATGTACCCTTCTTTTCAAAAATCGAAAGAATGTCCCTATTTTTATCATGTTATAGTACAAATTTGAGTAATTTGCGCCAATGTAACTTGTCCAAATTCGAACATATCCTATTAAAGTATAAATCGCACCAAATATTCGATTCAGTTATCGTGTTCTGTGGTTCAGTTAATGTAGTTTTTATTCGTAGTAGTCTAAATCTAAAAGAGTCCTTTAAAACGTGCAAGTAGATCCAGTGTACCCTTCTTTACAAAAATCCAAAGAA